>JBBPSV010000494.1:0-17354 GCA_038093795.1 Retiboletus fuscus
CTGGAGGGTGCTAAACTCGGCTCGTGTTCGCTAGAACAGTCGTGACGGTCGTTTGCGAGAAGTGGGGTCGAACCTGAGCCAAGGAGACGATCTGCCTGCAGCAGCGAGGAGGATAGAGTGTTTGGTCTCTGGTAGCAACCTGGAATAGATCCATGATGCAGCCAATGTGGTAGTGGTGACCGCAGAGCGCACGAATGTCCGTGGCTCAGAGCGAATTCTGGCAAATGAAACGGTCGCGGCCAGTTGGGCCGCTTGCACGGCAACCCTCAGCGAGAACGGAGAGGAGCTCGAACTGGATGCACCGACCGATTGACTACTGGAATTATTGGTGCAGCGACGCCTGCTTCAAGTTGGCGGGCCAGCACCGGCTTCGAGCCAAATAGCCGACCAAGTATAGAGGAGACACATCTTCGCGGTCGACGTTGCGCGATATCGTTTCTAAATGACATGCAAGTCAAACAGTCGTCCGGGCATGAAATCATGCTACTCCTACCTGAAAGACTGCACTCCGCATTGCTATGACCGTCTTGTTGAGTGTCCGTCCTTTGGCACGCTCTCCCTCGAGTGATGTTGAACGGAGACATCCAGCGCGCTTGCCCGACGTCCTCTTCATCAGCCATCCGTTGATCCAGAACCCGATCTGCGTTGATATCGACCAGCCCACGAGCTGCTGCAGCAAATGATTCGTAGCGAGGTCATGATCCGATAACGGGTGCCGGCGATCCTGCGTTCGATGCACAAAAGACGTCTGGAGCCCATCGATCTCTTCGAGATTGTGCTAACTCACGAAGCCCAGCAGTACAGTACTTTAGACTCTCTTCTCTCGGAGAGTCGCCCGATCGAGAATCAGGATCTTGAGCCAGTAGTGTTCATGCAAGGAGAAAGGAAGAACTTCTGAAGATAGACGCTGACGTCGATGTCCACCTTTTATATGGTCGTAATCACAACGACTACATCATGAGGTTCCACGGAAAATAGTCACCCATGTGAGTACACGCGCGCTTTGTTCTCTAAATTCTTTCGCCGTACATAGCTTGTTTTCTTGTCCACGACTGGGAGTGGTAATGTCTGCGCTTTGGGCTTCTGATTCGGATCGCGAGATACTTGTCCATGTACTAGACCCTTTCTACCAGTGTTGGTTACTGGTTCAGAGGGAATAGTACAAGTACAAGTCCAGTGCCCGTGTGCGAGACACTTCGCTCATGGGTTCGGTGAAAAAGTTGTCGTCCAAGATTGGTTTGATCAATCAGAACACCGCAACTCCGCTGCCAACTTGCAACGTTCGCCATCTAAATTATGTCCAGTATTTTATGTCGTGTTCCGACAGGACCCGGAACAACGCAACATGAGTGCATTTATATGAAAACGCAACCCGAGTCTTTCCGTCATTACCTGGGTGTCGCTGAAGAGACAACCGAGGGCCATCTGCAAACGGAATGAAGTATGCGGTCGCTTGATGGATTACAGACCGTGAGATGGAGCATCTGATTCGCGTATCAGTCACTGGCAGATATCATCACGATGATTATCGAGATAGACAGGAATTCTTTATCTCAGTCAGACGGATAGTACGGTATATGTTCCTCGCCAAGCCTCAGTGGAACCATTACGACAACTGGCCGTGTAACATTAAGTATGCCGACCTCGTACATAGCACCTCGCCGATAACATGAAAGATCTCAATGGCAACTCCCTCTCCTTCTCCTAGCTCCTCAGCCACATCTCCCAACTCATCCTCTTTTCCTAGTCCTGAGGAGGGTGATTTATTGAACGGGATGCAACTCACAGTAAGTTCCCATTAATGACCTGCAAACCCAACACGGGTGTCGTCCAAACGAAAACGCAACTCGACTCTGTCTGTCATCGCCTCAGATTGCCGGAAAACCGGCTAAGACCAGCTTTGGCTGACCTTTGTAAGATCAACATTGTAATTGTTTACTGACGTCTCCTCTATCAAGCCGAGGTCTTCAAATCCCGTCATGCGTCGCCCCCTCTTAGCAAGGTTACGAGTAAATACAGTAGACCCTTTTAGGTAAGTAGTATAGTACAGGCCGAAGGTTCGGCCGTGACACGTGACACAACCTAGATGTGACAAGTAAGCTTTTGCGATAGCCGAGGACGCACAGCCAATCAGTGGTGGACGATTAGGGCAAAGATGCACTGGCTTTTTATTCTCCGACGTAAGGTTTATATACGCGATCGTAGATATTTCATATTGTGATGTCACTCGCTCGTATACGGCATCTCGGCTTGTTATCACGTGCTCAGTGCACGTTCAACACCCCCAGAATTCGAACAGGAAGCCAGACTCATCGAGCGTCTGAAAGGTGACCCCAACACAGAGGAGAACCTCGCTCTCACGGAGATTCGTTGCCTTCACGAAAGACGACTTGAGCTCCGAAACCACGATGCGTAGATTCGCCTTTGCGATGAATGCCTTCGCCACGACTGGCCTTACGATGCTCCAGCTGAACCACTGCGATCAAACCTCTGACGCCTTATAGTGAGGAGTCTCGACCACATCTTATGTCAAAGTCATTCCGCATGTTGGTGCCGATGGAGAAGAAGAGACTGGAGCGACGCTCGTTGAATTTATCGTCTGATGCCACTCTCAGGTCCAATGGATACAGTACAGAGCCTGTCGGGGACTTGGTGGAGCGGGAGGGGTCTAGCGCCTGGTCCTGATGCATCTATGTAATTACCACCCTGCAAGTTGTGCCACTCTTACGCTCGTCCTTGATTCTTGAACCTTCGTACTTTGGTTTCATACTGATTATACTGAGTGGGTCAAGGCCGTCGAGATTCGGTCGAATCACTGCGAGGCATCCAGCATATGCGCTACGGGGTAAGTAAGTTATCGTTGAACAAACGGCCAAGCTCTCCAACCTGTCCACAGCTCATAGTTTTCAGGATGGTAAAGCATTGCCTGCTGGGATGTGCGCATGTAACTTGTGTCGTTGCATAGACATAGGGTCTGATAATGAAGAGTACATGGACTACACGGCCCGTAGTAAAAATACCCGTCACAGGGAGGCCATCGAAAAGGCAGCTCTCTGCTATCAGAACGTGGTGGGGCGGCGAGCGACAAAAGTCGATTTCGTCTTCCCAACGCGGTGTGGCAAAGGGAACTTGAGTTTGGGAACGAGGAACTGCTTGATGTAAGGGCGACGAACGTCGTCCGACTTTTGGAGCTCGACGACGCGAAGGATCTGTGCATCACCCACATCAGCCCAAGCGCATCGACGACAAGATCAATGAGAACACGTACGTGAATCGACCGGAAACGAGCACGGTGTCTAGCAGCCATGTCCTGGTACAGTGCCTTGACGGCATCCGTACGCGAGATCTCGCGGAACTCCTTGTACATGTTGTGCGTGCCCGAACGGGAGTCGTAACGCAACCAGACGCCAAAGTTCTTGACTTTCAATGGTTTCTTTTCATGGATCTAGAAATCGAGTAAAAGCACACGCCGAGGCATGCGAGGGTTCGGAGACCCGTCAGCAATCCCATTCCGCCTGCCACTTGAACGGCTGCAAGGGATACACACAACGTTGACACCAATGATTTCACCACTCGCTTTCTTGACCTTTTTCAGCTGCCTGGTAGAAGCGCAGAATGAGATTGGGCACAAGGTAAGATGCATGCTGAGGGACCTACCTCAGGAAATACCAGAACCGCGACTTGGCGACGACTTCATTCGGCGCAAAGATGCGCATACGATAGATTTTGGGTGTGGGGTCTGACTCCGTGGGGAGATGGCGCCCAACGACTTGGAATTCTTGAAGGCCCATCTATATTGCATTGGACTCGTCAGCGTGCACATCCACTACTACCATATGGCATCCATCGCCAATGGACTCTGTAACGCCAAAGCCATGGTATGGATGGATGACACAGATTCAGTGCGAGTGTGGAGATGATACGTACTTTTCTTGCGGTCTTGATCTGGAGGCGTTGACGCTGTCGGCGACGATGAGAGACCCCACAGGATTGAGTGTATAGTTTGGTTCTGTTTGTCACCAGCGGAGTTTGAACCGAGTTATGATTAGTGGAATTTTAGGGTTGACCTCGGACTTGGTATTTAGATCTGAGTACGTATCCATTTAGACCCGGACCACCTCGCTGCGGCACAACCCAAGGTATGTTAAAGTATTCCACCGAGCTCGAACATGTATCAGTGCCAGTTGGATATCCCTCGTACTAGAACAACATTTTATCCTGCAAGGCGAGCACACGTTATCACGTCTTGCATGCATTTAAAGCTTTGCTACCACCTTCGTGCGCAGGTCTCTCGCTCTCACGGTGTGACCGGTGCGATCATCACTTTCTTTGGGTGAGAGCACACTCTCCTGTTTCTCCGCCCAAGCTAAGAGCTCACGTATCAATGAGTCGATATCCTTTTCCGTGTTCATTGCGTGTATGGTGACGCGGATGCGAGGCCGTTGCACGAGCGGATAGGTGAGTGGTGAAACTGCATGTCCTCTCTGCAGCAGGTACTCCGCGAGACTCTTCACCCGAGTCGAAAACACCGGGATGATCTGGGAACACAAGTTGTGATCGGGTGACTCGGGGCCGGGATCAACTGCAAGGATCTTTTCGGGGACGTCCTTGAGCGCAATAGCGAGTTGCTGGCGTGCATAGCGAGATCGGCGATGTAAGATCTACCGAAGCTGATGGACGGCGAAACGGAGATTAGCTAAAAGACTTCGAAGGTGCAATGAACCCTACTTCTTCCCCTTTTGCGCTCGACATGACACCGAGACATGCTTCAAGTGCATAAATTCAGTGTACGGAATCGCTGTCGTAGCCATGACGCTCATCGCGAAATTAATCAGGTACTCCCTCACGGTCGGCGAGGTCAACATGACAGCTATCGAGACCCGCATCATGGTTAACTTTCATAGAACATCTTTTGAGGACGAGCATGCATACCTCCGCGAATGCCCCACGCTTTTCCCAGCGTATGGATCTTGGTATGAACACGATCGTCCAAATTCAGAAGCGAGACATACCCAGTCCCATTTGGCCCGCAAACCCCCGACGTGTGAGCCTCGTCAACGACGATGTGCGCGTGACCGGCGGGTACGAGGGTCTCCACGAGGTCCACGATCTCCGTCAGAGGACAGTAATCTCCCCCCATGCTGTACAGACTCTCCAGTAGAATGAATACAGTGGAGGTGCTTCTAGTAATTTGATGGTGTTTCTGTAAGACGTGGAGGAGGCACTTCTCCAAGGAAGCTAGTGAATTATGGGCGAAACGGTAGGAGATACGGGAGGATAGGCGGATGCCCTCCCGGAAAGACGAATGAATTAACTCGTCATAGATGATGACGTCGTTGCTCTGTGGAATAGTAGAAAGAAACGCCACGTTCGTACTGAAGCCACAGTTGAATAGAAAAGCGGACGGGGCTCGGAAAAAACGTTCGAATGCCTTCTCGAGGGCATTCAACTCTGTAGAGTTTCCCGTCGCAAGACGAGAACCAGTGGATCCGAGAAAACGATTCGGAGCCGCTTCTCGCACTCTGCGCAAGAAGTTGTCTCTAACGGTGTGATCGGTACAAAGCGAGAGATAGTTGTTGGACCAAAGATCGGGAGCATAAGATGGGGGTGGTTCGTTGAGAGAGAATACTGTCATGCCTTCCTGCGCCCTGCGGGAAATAGCTTGTTGAAGGGAATCGTGCAAGGACGAAGGTTGGGACATGATATACGGTGAAGGTGATGATGTTACGTGGTCGCTCCCACTCACCCTTTTATATTCGGGGACGTGGCAAGGTCCAGCAGTTAAACGTGGTGCTTGGAGTTTAACACACCCCCGAAACGTTCCGCATTGGTCGTAACCCTGAGAAAAGAAACAAATAAGTAGAAGTCAGTGAAATGTGCGATTGGAAGGAGATACCCTTGACCATTATCCACTGTTTAGGATGAAAATAGTTCAAACCTAGCTACTAGACTGAGACCGTTAGGTACACAGGTGAAACAAACCAAACCCCATTCGGTGATGATGGTGGACTAGAGTGGATGGTAGAGAGTAAATTTGGTCATGCCTCCCCTCGCTCGGTGGACACTAGCTTGCTGAAGGGAATAAAGCAACATCAAATTCCAGGACACCATAGATGGTGATGCCAGTCTGATGGTCGCTCACGTCCGCCTTTTTGCCAGAGAACGAAGGATGAGTAACAAAGTTTCTGCAGTTCGAATCTGTTTCCGGTGAGCTGGCCATCCCTTACATTACTTCGTGTTCATTATAGTCCTGTCAATCAGATTCTGTGCATAGGTTATGCCATAGAGTCCCGGCTGCCCAACTGGTATGCATGGGAAGACTTCATATAGAGCCCCATATTGCACTGCATTTCTTAGGAGTTCCCTTTGGGACCGAGATGGCCAAGTGGGATGATAGCCTTGTAACTAGACCCTCTCATGATGTTGTGTAGCTTGCAACCATCTTGTAAAATCAGTCTCTGATTGGAGGGCTGTGTAACCTAGCCTGTGATGATCAGCAAAACCTGCTGTAGAGCATGAAATGATATAAATAACATCAGTATCAATTATAGTCATAAAAAGACTCCCACCTCAGGCACACTCTTTGGATGATTAAACAGCCTGAATAGCAGAGTACTGTTATGCTTGGCCTGGGTAGGGTTGAGCATAGACTCAAGGGTAGGTTTCTGGGACTAGGAGTACCAGCATTCTTGATGCTACAGTACAACAAGGACCTTCGGGCAAGATATCTGCTCATGAAGAGCATGCTCAGCATTGAAGGGTTCAGTGAGTCCAAGGAGGATGAACTTATCCCAAGAAATGGGAGGTCAAGCATAGGAGTTTTCTCAAGATTGATTGAGTAGCTCTAGCTTAGAGAATACAAATGCTAGGACTATGGTTTATATACACAAGCCCATGGAATGTTATGGAACAAAGGAAGCATGACTTGGATGGGAGAAATCAGTGTAGAGATCTGAGGATCTCTGTTCTCGTATAGGAACATATCTGAGGTCTATCCAGTCCGTCTATGCCAGTCTGAAGTCAATCTGGTCAATCCATGTCAATCCAGTCCACATCATCTTAGTCCAGTCTGCATCGGTTTTGCTTTATCACTTCGTAGTACTTTCAATATACCCTTTTGTGGTCTCGGACATACATCACTGTCATCATTACACATCATCTCATATTCCCTCTGCTTTTTAGAGTTCATATGTCATTTATACATCGACCCTTCACAGTCCGGGATATGCCCAGACTATAAAGTCTTGTACATCTGGTTTGGAATACATCTTACCTTTTCAGATCATCTTTTGGCATGTATTTCCTGCATCACACATCCACTTGTCCACACGTCTTCATCATCTTCACTATCACCAACCACCTTTCGTCTTGGACCAACAAGTCTGGACTATTGCTCATACCATTGGACTACCTTTTCCTGGTCCAGATCATCTTTGGACCATCTCCTCTGTGGACCACTCCTATCCAGCATTCCACCTCTGCCTTTTGGACCTCCTTATAGGGACAAACGAATGTACCCTTCACATATAGGAAAGTTACCATCAAACTTTCCATTGTTTCTACATTGGAAGGAGTCAAAGCAAGTCATGTTCACTGTGGATCTGTCAATCAGAAGCAGCTGTTGATCAATGATTATCATGAAATAAGAAGTGGTTGAAAAGACCCGAGATGACAGATGACAGTGGAGTCATTAGTTGGAAATGAAACATAAGGTCCAAGAGAGTAAGGTCTATCGTACCAAGTAGCATAGCCTGGGTGAGGCCAGGCAAGATGGACGAGAGTCCATTGAGGCTAGGACTAAGTAAAGACAAGGAAAAGAAAGAAAACAGGTGAAGTCATAACATTACCCCCTTCCTGTTACAACTTTTTCCCCTGTCCTCACTCAACCCTTTGACTCATCCTACAAACCATGCCATCCCATGTCCCCTCGTGCTACATGTCCTGAGTATGATGCTAAACTACTACTCCTGATCTGAGCTTCAAACTTGGAACCCTTGACCTGACTTTGGCCTCCAATCCGAAGATCCTGGGCTGCTTGGGGTAATAGCAGTACTACTCCCATCCCTATTCTTAGACGCTTACGTGTCCTCCCACACGTTCTTGCCCTGACGCTTATGCATCCTCCCTCATGCCCTCACCCTGATGCTTATGTGTCCTCCTCCATGTCCCAATGATACCCACCTACGATTCCCTTAATAGGTAAACCCCACGCATAGACCTTGGTCCGTGCACCAGTTCCCCTTAGTATATATAGGTCGTGCCTATGTACTTGGACCCTAACTTGATCCTAACCTACAACCACCATGTACCTAGCATCTTGACCTTGACCATACTATTCTTCCTGTTGGCTAGAGCATACATACCCTCCCAGTTATCTGTCTTCCTCCCCAAAACCTCTCGATGACTAGGATCCAACCCTAGAACACTCCTCGACGATGGGCAGTGAACCCCATCCATTGTCCTGACCAGGATTACAGGATAACATAGGTCTACATTTCATCAGGGGTTTCCCCCTCTACAAACATAACACTTCCTATCCTCCTCAATGCCATTTGAAGGGTTCAAAGGTCGATGTAACCTCTATTGGAGGAACCAGTGATGTTGGCATAGACTGTGTTGTCCCAAATGTCATCAGTGAAGTCTGGCTCTTGGTGATCTTGGATATAATCAGTGAGCAGGTGAGGTTGGGGGTGGTTTGACTGTCCTGAAGAGTGAGATGAGTGGAAAGAGTGAGACGAGGATGATGATGGGGTGGCAGGGTGTGGGTGGTGACAAAGAGGGTACTGGTTCTGAATGTGTCCGGGGTGCATGCACAGGCAAAAGGGGCACCAGTACTCTGGGCAATTGATGTGCCAGTGACCGAGTCGGTGACAATGAAAGCAGGATGTGTTATAAAGCAGGTGGTCAGGGGACAGGCTAATCTCCCCTTTGTTCATAAGATGAACCCTCTCAAGGTGGTCTATGAGATTCACCTTGCTAGATGAGAGTGGGGATAATGATGCAGATGGTGTTGGAGTGGCAGGCTCTGCAGGTAAGAGAGTAATGAGAGCAGTGAGAGAGAGAGCAGGATGGATGGGTTGCAGTAGTGGGATGCCTGTTCAGTTAAGGTCCTGGGAGTATCATTTGATGTCAGCAATGAAATCTAACATGTCTAGCTGGTATATGGTAAAAAGTAGGTAGCTGCAAATGTGACAGGCAACAAGGCAGAGTTGGGTGGAGAAAAACTCAGATTGGGCATTGGTGGAGATGAAGGAAGTGATGGGGTTGAGATGAAAGACCTGAAGGAATACTAAGTACAAAGATTTGAGAGGGGAATCTACATCTAGATGGGCTTGCATGGTGGCCACAAGGTGGAAGTCATGGAAGCGAGTCTGGAATAGGTGTCCTGACTTGCATGACAGGGGGTCGGAGTGAAGGGTGTAGGCAAAATGGGGAACATTTACAGACAAGATGGTTTTTGGCTTTTCTTCTTCTTCTAGGACAGAGGGCCATGGAAGTGGGTTAGTGTTTCACCCTGGGGTGGCAATATTGCTTGAGGGATCTTCAGCAAGGACCATTGGGGGATGGATGGTAGGGACAGACAATTCCCAGGCAAGATCAGTGGTGTCATCAACTCCTTCAAGGGAAGGAAGGATGGAGTCAGTGAGAGAGGATTCAGTGAGGGAAGACTTGGTCAAGGGGGAGCAAGACATTTCTAAAGTTTCAGAGGTGGTGTGGTTAGGACTTGGTTGGTGATTCTCATGTAGAGACCAGCACATAGAGTTCTAAGGAGAGAAGACCTTGGGGTGGAGCTTCTTATAAGCTTGGAGGACTGTTTGGGCATGTTTTAACTCCCTTTTGGGGAGCCAGGTGTCATCAGAGGCAGAGAATCCATGCCAGCAGACAAGGAAGTGGTGGTTGGCAGTGGACCTCTGGTGTCATACAAATTTCTCAATTTCATATTGTTCTTTTCCATCAATAAGATCAGGTGGGGGTTATGGGAAGTTGGGGCCATGCACAGAGTTCTCCTTATAGGGGGTGAGGAGTGGTGCATGGAAGACCAGATATATTTTTCATGACTTGGGCAAGTGGAGTTGGTACATGATTGGAGACAGTACCTTGGTAATGGTAAAGGGTCCTTTGCATTTTGGGGTGAACTTTGGGTGAGTCAGGGTCCACTTCAAGTTTCTGGCCTCTAGCCAGACTTGATCACCTTTCTCAAAGGGGGTGAAGCTCTTCCTATTCTGTGAAGCCATGACCTGACAGGCTAGATTGTGTGCTGTGAGGGCTTCTTGTTGTGCAGCAGTGAGTTCCTTGATTTAATCTTCCACAGCTGGGAGGTCAGTTTTTTGTTCATATCCCATCATTAGATAAAAGAGGGATTTGCCCATTATGGAATGGGGGTGGTGATTGTGTGCAAATTTGGCATGGATCAGCTGGTTGGCCCAAGTAGTGGGTTTATTGCCTGTGAAGATCTGCATGTACCTGTATGTCTTGAATTCCTGATTGATTCACTTGGTTTCCCCATCAGTCTGGGGGTGATAGGTGGTGGACAGTGCTAGCAAACATCTGAGAAGTTGACTGAGTTCTTTTGCAAAGTGAGAGGCAAATTGGGGGCCTTGATCTGAGATGATCTTTTTGTAAAGGCTGAATCTGGGATAGACTTTTTTGAAATACAGGACAGCTACATCTTCTGCTGATGCATTCTTAGTGGTGGGGCAGAAAACAGCCCCCTTTGAAGAGCTGAAGTCAGCCCAGACTATAATGGCTGTAAAACCATGAGATTTGGGAAGGTTCATGATTATGTCATAGGAGATCTGCTAGAAAGGGCAAGTGGCAGTGGACCAATTGGGAGTGAGTGGGGGAGTTGTGGGGTGGGTGTTGACCTTGTGTTGCTGGCAAAGGGTACAACCCTTGACATACTTGTGAATGAACTGGACCAAGCCAGGCCACCAGAACCTGCTTGCAACAAGCTGCCAGGTCTTGAGGAACCCTGGGTGGCCAGCAGACTCATGGTCATGGCATTGTTGGAGAATGGACTTCTGAAGTCTAGCAACAGGGGGAATGTAGACCCGACCTTGGTAGGTCAGGACTCCTTCATGGAGTTGCCAATCACTGAGGTGAGAGTGAAAGGCAGTGGGAATCAATCTGTTGAAGGCCTGGAGGGTCTGGAGGAATAGAGGGTCATCTTGGAAGATGGTCTTGATATGATCCTGTAAGGCTAAGTCAATGAGACAGACAAAAAGGGATTCTGGAAGGAGGGTCATCTGGGTGTTGTCCAACACCTGGGTGAGGAAGTCTGAGTAATGTGACAGAGCATCTGGTCCAGTGAGTAAGGAGCTGGGGATGTGGATCATTTTATAATCAAAGTCCACTAGATCAAGGAGCCAGTGGGCTTGTCATTGGTTAAGGTTCTAAGGGGTGTGGAAATAAGTGAGGTTCTTGTGATTAGTAAAGACCTGGATTGGGACTGGGGATCCATAGAGGAGGTGTTGCCATGACTTAAGAGTACTGATAATGGCAAGGAGTTCCCTATTGTGGATATCATAGTTGCATTCTGCAGGGGAGAATGACTGGGAGAGAGATGAGCAAGGGTGCCAGATGCCATTCTCATCGGTCTGTAAGAGGATGCCTCCTGTGGCAAAACTAGAGGCATTGGTAGCAATGGTAAATGAGGCAGAGGGGTTGGGAAGATGAAGGACTGATTTTGAGAGGAAGAGTTCCTTGAGGTGGTGGAATGATTCTTTTTGTGTCAAAGTCCAGCTCCATGGCTGTGACTTCTTGGTGAGGTCAATAAGGGGGCAAGCTATGGTGGAATAGTCTGGGATGAATTGCCAGTAGTAGTTGGTGAATCCAAGGAAAGATTGGACTTCTTTGACTGGGGTGGGTGCAGGCCAGGAAGTTATGCCATCAAGCTTAACTGGGTCCATGGCTAGCTTTCCAGGGGACAGGATCATGCTGAGGTAGTCAACCTGGTCAGTGGCAAAGGAGCATTTTGAGAGGTGAAGGTGGAGGTCTAACTCCTCCATCCATTGAAGTACTTGCTTTGTTTGTTCCATGTGAACATCATTGTCTGGGAAGAAGATGAGGAGGTCATCCATATAGATGATGAGCCATCCTTTGGAGATCATGTCTCAGAATGATTCATTCATGAATCATTGAAACATGGCAGGGGAGTTGGTCATTCTAAAGAACATAACCATGGGTTCGAAGAGACCCTTATGGGTAAGGAATGCTCCTTTCCATTGGTGTCCCTCTTTGATCTGGACATTGTTGTATCCCCATTGTATGTCAAACTTGGTGAAGATCTTAACATTGTAGAGACTCGTATGTCTCTAGTATCATATCCCATTGTTTTACCACATCCTACAGACTGTTCATCATCATGTACACTCCATCTGGTCATCATTCACCTAGTCTGATCCGTCCTTCCTCACCTGGTCTTCTAGTCCTTGGTTAGTTCCATCTGGTCTACTAGTCCATTAGTCTCAGTCTTTGTCAGTCTCCTTTCATACCACTTACAAGTAGTTATTTTTACCCCTTTCATTCGTTGTCATCATTTATTGCTACCATTTGTCATCACTGTTACACGTGGCCCAGGCAGGGTCACACATAGACCTGAGGGTAAGCTGCCTTCTAGGACTTAGGCTATGGTAGTCTGGGAAATGGACTACCAGAGATGAGTGGAGGCGCAAGAAGGTGAGTTCTCACATTCTAAGGCTACATGGTAGGTGGCTAGTCGAGGGTCAAGGATGGCCTTCAGATGAGAGTCAAAGGAAGGTGTTGGTATTATCAGCAGATCTAAGAATCTAAGGAGGTATGGTGATTCAGGTAGACTAAGCTAAGGTACTGAGGACTATGGGGTGCCTGTTATATAGGGGACAAGTGTGCACACAGACTGGGTGTCTAAGTAAGGGAACTGGCTGTGGTATGGCTAAGTAAAGGAGATGTGCTGAAGGGATGAGGGGTGCACATCTCTAAAGGAAACTGTGAAGTATGACTCAGTGAATGATAAATGAAATGAGTCATACATGGTGCAGATCTGTTGATCAGGAAGTGTCCTGTCGATCAATGATCTCAGCTAGGTGAGAGAAGCATCACCTTTGGTGGTAATAGAAGGGATGCATGAGGCAAGATTCTAGGAAAGGCTAAAGCTAGGGAAAGGCATGTATGCCATTGTCAATGATGGGACTTGGATAGGAGATGTCCATGGATATGCAAGTAATCCTATCAAGGGTCTGGCATAGGATCTGGTTGGGAGGCCGGAGCTCAGCTGGGGAGCTGAGGGACTGGGATGGGTCCTGTGAAGGAACCAGTGTACTGGGACCAAGGACGGAGGAGTCCAAGGGCAGTGTATACATTCGGGGTGAGGCCTGATGGGATCAGTGCATGGCATGGGTGTGAGGCCAGGCTGAGGAGAGGGTCTGAGGTTGGACTCAGCAGAGGAAGTCTATGGTGACATCAGAGGATGGAGACAGGGGTAATGCGGTGTACTGTCAGTCCATGAGTGGACTACATCATGGGTCTAGGTGGAAAGTCTACAAGTGGACTGTTGGAGTCCCGGGCTAAGGACTAGAGACAGGGGTCTCAGAGGGATGCTCAATTGGTGATGCTCATGAAGAGACCAGCGCTATGAGACTTAGGGGTTCCAGTCAGGCAGAACAGACTATGATCAGGGGAAGGGCCAGGATGGGCCTGACGTGGAGACTAAGCAGGGGAATGCTTAGTGGGTTCTAGGTGATGCATAGGTGCGAAGTCTGGTGAGGACTAGCAGTGGGCTGACTGGCTGGGTAGGCCAGGACTAGGCTAAGCAAGGGACAAGGTATGGCTGGGTAAGCCATGGCTAGGATTGAGCGAGGAAAAAGTATAGGGGCACGATGAATCATAACAATTGCCTTCACTTCGTTTTATAGTTAGAGTTCGTGTTCCTTATTCCCAACAGTCCTGGGAAATGCCCAGACTATAAAGTCTTGTATCTTTGGTTTCAAATAGATCTTTTGCAATCTTTCAACTTCTGAGGATCAAAGGATCCTCTCCACATATGCACACACGCACATACTCATCGCTGTCATTGTCTCTATCAGGAATAACCCTGATAGTGCAGTTGGGCAAAGGGAGGTCTCTGGTGGAAGAACTCACCAGGTAGAGGACTATGGGTAGTAGTCAAGTCTCTGAGAGATAACTCAGGTGGGAGTTAGAATGAAGAGAGGTGAAACGTTCATATTGAAGATGGGCGAAAGACCTCATCTTATATAGGGTATAGAAGTATTTGTACTTGTATATGTATCTCCTATATATATCTGATTATGTGAGTGATCAATAAGCCAACCAATGGTATAAATATCTCTTATCTCATGAATAAGTAAGGCACATAATATGAATAGTGTAAGCACAATCATCATGATAAGATCATGTGATGTGGTCTAGAATCATGGTCTAGAATTGAGAATTAATAATAGAATACCATGATTCTCAACAGTCTCTGCCATCTCCCACATTGCTCTCTCAACAGACTCATGTGTTTGGACTATCGTATCTACCATCAGACTACTGTTCTCACTACTGGACTATCGCTTTCTTCTCTGGACACACATCCAGAATATCCTCCCTCCTGGACCATCCCTCTCTGGCACTTCACCTCTGCCTTGAACCCTCTTTGGGGACAAACCCATTGCACCCCTCACCTTTTTATACTACCTGGTCTTCTCCTTAGGAGCCAGGTTTGTTGTTCTTCAACTGGAGTCCACCATGAGGGGGTTCTAGAGGTGACCCAGAAAAATTTCATGGTCCTTTTCTTCATCTGTTCCTGAGGTAACGATGCCAAGGGACTTTTTCTGATCCATCCAAGCCTTGATTTACCTTCACTCGACCCTCATCCATTTTAGCCATTTTTGGACTTACTACCACCACTTATCACATCTTTTTCTGTCATCCCATCTTCTGAGACTGCTTTACCCGTTCATCCCAAACTTTAGAAGTTTTTCATGATGTTTCTGTCTTCCCTGCATTCTGTTCTACCTATAACCAACCAGTCCATTTTTAGACCTTCCTATTTCATACACCACCACCTTGACACTGATCCGCTTGGCGCATCCTTCTGTTTTTGTACATTCATCCCTTTACCCGAAACTGCTGATCAGCACTGCCACTGATCTGATATGGCTAACCCCCTGTTTCAGATTCTGTTTCCAGGAACACTGAATGCACTGAAGTTCAATGGTGACAGTCTAAAACTGATCTGATCATTTTTACAGAATATAGAGTTATTGGGTTCACTTGCCCAACTGTCTGACAAAGATCATATCCACACTGCCATCAGATATGTGGACTATGATGAATCCAAGACCTGGGAACATTTACCCAAGACCACTACCATCCCCTGAGTATGGAAGTCATTCGTTGATGCTGTCATTTCACTCTATCCCAGAACCAACACTACTGACTGATACAGCCAAGCCGATTTACAGAATATAGTCCAGGACTTCCAGACTATCAAAGTCCTAGGAGCATTTTACCACACATTCCTCAAAGTATCAGCACTGCTCGTCGCTGCCAAACACATTTCCAAATTCGAATTTGATTCACTCTTCATTAGTGTGTTCCCTACTGACATCATGAATCAGATCCACTTCTGTCTGTCTGTAACCAGACCAGACTTCCATCCTGATGACTGTCCCTCAATGGCAGACTCCTATTCTGCTGCACAATTCATACTGACCGATTGTCATTTGCAGTCCAGATCACCAATGCTGACCATGCTCCATCCATCAAGATCATCACCATCACCATCCAGACTAATGCTGTCACCACCTGGTCTATCTGTCTTGCCTATCAGACTTCGTTCCCTGTTATCATCACATGTTGCTAACGCTTACCTGAACTCTGTTGCTAATGGTTCACAGACCTGTGCATTTTGTGGTGCATCGGGACACTTCATCTGCAACTGCCTGCACGCCATCAAATACATCCACTTCAGTAAAGTCCTCAGAGGCACGAACGGCTGTCTGTACCTGCCAGACCAATCACCAATCCCTCACCTACTGGGATGCTCCTGTATACGGGTGTTCGTCAATGCAATCTGCACAGCTGAGTCTTCACCAACCACTTCTGCCTCACACACTCAGCCAATGCTTGCAGCCAATAGCATCCTGTCCCTGACCATCCTGAATGCTGACCATTCTGTAGACCACTCTCGGACTACTGTCTGGACTCCCATAGAGTCATCATCATCGAACTTGGTCTCCCCAAGGGAGATGCCAGAATCACAGTCTGTTTCATCCGGATCTAGTGTTGCTGACATAAGACCATCTGTAACCCCAACAGCCATATCCACATCCGTTCCTGTTGCACTGGTAGCTATCATGCCCAAGTACCCTGCAGTCGCAGTTTTATTACCATTGTTTTTGCCAACCAATCTATTGTTACTGGATTCTTCTTTACCTTCATCATCTTCACCCTCTTCATCATTACTTCATCACCAGTCTTTGTCTGTTCCTGCCAAACCATTGTTGTTATCACTGCCGTCTTCTTTTTCTACCGGACTACTGTCATCGTCCATCATTTTGTTACTACCATATACTACTGTACCATTGTCATCTGTTATAGTTTCACCCACACTGACCATTTTATGTCAGACTCATTCACCACCACCACTGTATACTCACACTATCATTTCATCTCGGACAGATGTTTCTCAGACTGATGGTATCACTTTCTACCTGGTCACATCATTTATCATTTTTGTTACCCTACTACTTGGTCTCACCATCCTTTGCCTCGCTTTCCAGTCTTTCATCACACCATGCACAGTCCAGCCACTTTACCTCTTACTACAATTCCTTGGCCATACTTACCCCTTTTTGAACACAGTCACTGTTTGTTTGCCTGTCACACCCACAATGTGATTTATTTTGCCCATCCCTTCATTCCCATCCCACTTGACCTAGTCCACTTACCAGTCTATGGCTGGGAGGCCATCAGCTAAGTCCTGTGGGGGGGAGTATCGCTTATCTTCAATGCTCACTTGTTTATTTCAAGTCCATTCTTGTTTCACATCATTCCATTTATTTGATGCTATGCTGGACTGTAAACCGGTCTTATACACCTTCATTGATCATCGACCAGTCTTGTCATACAACATGCTGACCATTGTAACCTCTGTTTTACCCCAGGATTCAACCGGTGACACTATGTACACACACTCATAATTACTAAAAACCAACCCACAGACACTCAATACCATATACAATGAGCAACAAAACCAATGCAATGTTTGCATCATTTTGATTGTGGAGTAAATATCTGGTGAAATATTGATGCTAGACCTTCTAACCTAGGTATCAATAGAAAGCCCTTGTCAAGGGCTTTCAGATGGT
>JBBPSV010000495.1:0-17343 GCA_038093795.1 Retiboletus fuscus
TCACCAGTAAATCCCCATTTTACCTAATGATGGGATACGAACCTACTCCGGTCCCCACCGTCCTCCCACTCATGGATCTCCCCGCCATGGAAGATCGCATCAAGGAACTCACCACTGCCCGCCAAGAAGCCCTTGCTGCGCACGAACTAGCTAGGCAAGTCATGGCTTCTAGAAACAAGAAGAATTTCACTCCATTCGAAAAAGGTGACCAGGTCTGGCTCGAGGCCAGAAATTTGAAATGCAACCTGACTCACCCAAAATTTGCCCCGAAACGTGAAGGGCCTTTTACCATTGTCAAGGTACTGTCCCCGATCACGTATCAACTCCGCCTCCCAAAGACGTGGAAAATACATCCGGTCTTCCATGCCTCACTCCTTACCCCCTATAAGGAAAACTCCGTGCACGGCCCTAACTTCCCATCACCCCCACCCAACCTTATCGATGGAGAAGAGCAGTACGAAATTGAAAAGATCATATGACACTGGGGTTCCACTGTCAACCAACAGTTCCTTGTCCGCTGGCATGGCTTCACCGCCTCCAACGACACCTGGCTCCCGGAACAGGAGTTCAAACATGCCCAAATGATCCTCCGAAGCTATAAGAAGCTTCACCCCAAGGTCTTCCCTCCTTAGAACTCTACGCGCTGGTCTCTATGTGAGAATCACCAACCGAGCTCTATTACCCATACCCACTAGCATGTCTCACTCTCCGTCGACCGAATCTTCTCTCACCGAGTCCTCCATCACCTTCACCAACTCCGCTCTCCCCTCCCTCGAGGGAGTCGATGATTCCTCTTCTCTTGCTCAGGAACTCTCAGTTCCTACCATTCACCCCCCCATGGTCCTAGCCGATGACTGCATCAGTAACGTTGCCACCCCCAGGTGGAACACCACACCCCTCCCTTGGCCCTCTGTCCTCGAAGAGGAAGAGAAGCCCAAGACGATCTTATCCATCAATGTCCCTCGCTTCACCTATACCCTTCGGTCTGACCCACTGTCATGCGAGTCCGGACGACTTCTCCAGACCCGCCTCCGTGACTCCTGCCTCGCAGCTACTATGCAGGCGCATTTAGATGTAGACTCCCCCCTCGAATCATTATACCTAGCATTTTTACAGGTCTCTCATCTCGACCCTATCGCTTCATTCACCTCCGCAAACGCCCAGTCTGAGTTCTTCTCGACTCAGCTTCGCCTTGTAGCCCGCCATATCCGGTCATACCTCCTATCGGCCATGCACCAGCTTGACATGCTGGACTTCGTCGCTGACATTGAACGCTACTCACAGGACCTCGCCAAAGCCAGTCTCCCTCCTCCTCCCATTTGACCCACACTTCCCATTGAAACTATCCTAGTCCCCTTGCCAGCCGAGCCTCTCACTCCGACGCTGTCTGCGTCGTCATCCCCACTATCACCTAGCGAGATCAACCTTATCGACAGGCTCGAACGGGTTCACCTCATGAACGAAGGTGAGATCAGCCTTAGTCCTGATCATCCTCTTTACAACGCCTCCTGTTTTCACTGTCACCGTCTTGGACACTGGCACATTGACTGCCCCAAGTACAAGTGTCCATTTTGTCTTTGCATGCGCCCTGGACACATTCAGAACCAGTGTCCACTCCGTCGTCATCCCTGCCCAGCCACTCTGTCCTCATTCTCCCAATCCTCTAGCTCCTCTCACTCGTCGCGAAGGTCGCACCGTCCGCGACCTCGCCCGCTCGCGTCCCGCATCCAGGATGAGCCAGAACTTGATTTTACAGATGACGTGTGGGACGACACGGCCTACACTAACGTTACCGGATCCCCCAACGGGGGCTACATCGACTTATGAAGTCCCTCAAGTGGCATTGAGGAGCGTAAGAAGGGGGTAATGTTACAAGTTGACCTGGCCCTGTTTATTTCTTTCTTTTCTTTCACTTAGCTTAGTCTCGATGGATCGCTATCCATCTCGTCTGGCACTACCCAGACTACTCCCGCACAGCACATAGGCTGATATTCCCACGGACCGCATCTCTTTTTCATTTCTGACTAATGACCCCACTGTCATTGTTGCTTCGGGCTGTTCCGGCCACTTCTTTGTTTCATGATAATCTTTGATAGACAGCTGCTTCTGATCGACACTGATCGACAGATCCGCAGCGGATGTGACTCGTTTCGACTCATCCCAAGTCCCTACGATTCCCTGAGTCACATCTCCCTTCATCCCTAGTTTACCCGCCCGTTCTACGGGCGTCCATGACCTTCTATGGCTCGTGTATATAAACCGTAGACTCTGCACTTGTATTCCTTAAGCTAGAGCTACTCAATCACATTCTTGAGATAACTCCTATGCTCGATCTCCCAAGACCAGGATAAGACTCGTCCTCCTCGGACTCATCGTATCCTTCGACGCTGAGCATGCTCTTCGTGAGCAGATACCTCACCCGAAGGCTCTTAGTTGTACTGTAGCGTCAAGAATGCTGGTACTCTCCTAGTCCCAGAGCTTCCCTTGAGTCTACGCTCGACCCTACCCGGGCCAAGCGTAACACCCTCCGCTTTTTAGAGTTTGTACTTGTCGTTTCATCAACCCTTCACAGTCCGGGATATGCCCAGACTATAAAGTCTTGTACATCCTGTTTGAAATACATCTTCCGGTTTTCCTCGCACGTATCTTCCGCACCACACGTCCATCCATCCGCATGTCCCCATCGTCTTCGCCATCACCGACCACCTTTTGTCTCGGACTAACGAGTCTGGACTATCGCACGTACCTCCGGACTACTGATTCTCGGTCCGGATTACCTTCGGACCCTCTCCTTCTTCCTCGGACCACCTTCCATCTGGCATATCACCTCCACCTTTGGACCTCCTTATAGGGACGAACGAACGTACCCTTCACATATAGGAAAGTTAACCTGAACTTTCCGTTGTTTTTCTACAACTGGAGCCCACTGCGAGGGAGGTTCTAGAGGTGCCCCGGAAATTTTCACGGTCCTTTTTCTCTCGACAATCCTGAGGCATATGCGCCAAGGGAACACTTACCGACCGTTGCAGATTTTTTTTACCATCACGTTTCATTCCATTTAGACATCGCTTCGTCACACTCTGGACTGCATCCGGCAGTTTTCCTTTAGTGTTTGCAATCATCCCCTATGTTACCCGACGCTCCGGACTCATCCCGTCACTTGTCCGTCATCGTTTCTTCCTTTTCCTGTGACGACCATCCCTTATTATGTACATGCCACCGTCGCGTCGTTTACCGCACTGCCTTCTAAGTCTGACCCATATCCGCATCCCTTTTTCTACGCCTCCGCCACTATTTACGTACCGAGTCTATTTTTAGCACAAACCGGCCAACATACTTGATCCATCATGATGACTAACCCGTTCCTCAGACTACCGATCCGTGGATCGCCCAACGCACCCCTATTCGATGGGACACCGACTAACCTCCTGAACTTTTTAGACGACATCGAAGACTTAGTCAACTCGGTCGGACTACCGAAGTCCACACTAACCCAAGCCGCAATCTGGTACGCCAAGCTCGACGAGGCAGAGCTCTGGGAAACACTTCCCGAAGCCGAAGCCATCCCACCCAATTGGGAGTCATTCGTCATCGCCGTCCTGAAGCTCTACCCTGGATATGAGAAGGGGAGAGGATCCCGTCGCACGCTGAGTCCGGTCCACATCAAAAGTACCCCGTGGACACTGTCATCGCCACCACTATCCTTACCACCCACAACGTCATCACTGCCACCGTTGCCACCATCACCACTGTCGCTTCCACCACCGCCGTCTATTCCGTCGCCAACAGTCAATCCAGGACCGTCCCAGATCCCATTGCCAACCCGTCCGTCTACGCAACCACTATCCTGGATCCCATCGCCAACCCGTCTGTCTACGCAACCACTATCCTGGATCCCATCGCCAACCTGTCCGTCTATGCAACCACTACCCCGGACTATCCCATCACCTGCCACGCCGTCACCACCGCCAAAGCCTTTGTATTGCAAACCGTCCTCCAACCATTGTCATCCCAAGCAGTCCATTCACCCTCGTCGGACCGGTTATTACGGACCGAAACCGGTCTCTATCTTTTCATTGACGCTGACCACCCCCAAGGACTTCGTGTTGTCTGCCTACGTCGCCAAGTGCACATTCTGTGATGAGCCGCATCACTTCGTCCATCGCTGCCCATACGTATCTGGGTACATTTGCTCCGGAAAGGTCATACGTGGACTGGACCAGCATTTGTATCTCCCAAACGGTGCTCGTATTCCACACCTCGCTGGCTGCATGTGTATCCGATCAAGTATAGACCAACTGACGTCCACAGCGTCATCGCGCTTGTCGCCACCTCATCGTGTCCGGACCGCTTACCAATCCGTGTCCGTTGCATCACTGTCCGTAGCTGCTAACTGTTGTCCACAGACGAAACCGACGATTCCGGATGCAGCATACGCTGACCTGCTGTTCAACGCGTACCTCATCAAGGCCTGGAACGACTACCAGGTAGACCGGACACACACCCGCATGCACCAGACTGGCAATGATACCACCCGATGCAAGACAGACGCTGAAATCACCGCTGACACGTTCAACCGACACACCTGGACCGACACCGATGCCAACAAGGCAACCACCACCATGGCCATGAGTCATGGCTCCGGTCATCACAGACCGGATAGCACAGTTCCGTTCGATCGTACCATACCCATTCCCTCCACTTTACACAACGCCGATCAATTACCATCCGTTTCCCGCCGCGTTGTATCTCTCTTTTCACTTTCATCATCACCTTCACCACATTCTTCTATGCACCCAGACTGGTCGTTTTCTTCATATCCGCTCGTCTCTTACCGTCCACCGGACTATCCGTCCATTCATCATTCGTCCAACCGGCCGCATTACAGTTTCAATCCATCGTCTTCTGTTTGGAACCCCCTACGGACCGCTTCCTTTCGTCGAAACACCCCTACCCATTTTCCCCCATTTAAACCGTAACTGTATGATGGTCGGGGGACCATCAATCTAACGTCACCGGGGGGGGGAGGCTCACTCCTCTCACCTCGGTTCGATTTTTTTTCATTTTTATAGTTCAATCCGACGTTTATCGAGTCACACATGCACATGTCAATTATACCGTCCATATCCGCACGTATCAGTTCCATCCTGGTCTTCGTCCGGTGCAATCCGTTTCATCCCGGTCTTCGCCCAGTGTCATCATTTCCCTATCCATCCGTCAAAAAAAGACTAAAAAAAAAAAAACGCATATACATACGCATAGACTGCCGCTCCCGTTTGCTACATACCTTGCACGACGTCATCACAATGATCTTGCTGATACCACCATCATTCCAACGCGTCTCTTACCCATCTGTACATAGATATTCGTTTCGACCATGCTCCAAGACGCCACGCACGTGTTGTTCCATTTTTGTTCGAAGACCCGTCCGTTGGGCATCACGCAGGAGTAGATGTTGAAAGTTGAGCGAAGAAGACAAGTCGAGTCAGAACCTTGCATTGGACTATGTTTCTATCCATTCCTGTCGTTTCCTTCATATTTACGTCGTTTCGTTCCATTTTCGTTACCTATGCTTCGTTTTCACGCAGACCGCACGCACCCGGACTACCAACCCGGATCCAGACCACAGACTGACACTACCACTACCGACGCACAGACGCACCCGGACAGTCACTGGACTGACACATACGACGCACCATCATGCACGAGAAGAGCAGGCGAACCATCCACAGACTATCTGTTGTCCAATCCACCACCATCGCTGTCGCTCATACCACATCACGCACGTCATATCGCATGGACCCACGCATCATCCATCTCACTTCCATCACCATCACCCTGTTGTCAATCTGGTTGCATGTCATACCCCATCGACCCACACACTCATCATCGCATCGTCATCCGTCCGTCCAATCCACGTCTGTCCGTCCGTGTCATCACCAGAGTCGTACACCGCCGCATCCTCACATCACACTGTCCCCATGAGCCACATCACATATCACACAGACTCACACATCACCCCATCGAGTCACTGACTGGGGACAGTCAGCATTTAAAGTACCCCGCAGATGTAGAGATCTGGGGATCTCTGTTCTCATATAGGAGCATATCTGACAACTATCCGAGTCTGTCCGAGTCAATCCGAGTCTGTCCAAGTCAATCCGAGTCCATCCGAGTCAATCCAGTCCACGTTGTCTTAGTCCGGTCCGTGTCGGTTTCACCTTATCACTTTGTAGTCATTTCGATATATCCTTTTCGGTCTTGGACATATGTCACCGTCATCACAACGTATCATTTCATATTCCCTCCGCTTTTTAGAGTTTGTACTTGTCGTTTCATCAACCCTTCACAGTCCGGGATATGCCCAGACTATAAAGTCTTGTACATCCCGTTTGAAATACATCTTCCAGTTTTCCTCGCACGTATCTTCCGTACCACACGTCCATTCATCCGCACGTCCCCATCATCTTCGCCGTCACCAACCACCTTTTGTCTCGGACTAACGAGTCTGGACTATCGCACGTACCTCTGGACTACCGATTCTCGGTCCGGATTACCTTCGGACCCTCTCCTTCTTCCTCGGACCACCTTCCATCCGGCATACCACCTCCGCCTTTGGACCTCCTTATAGGGACGAACGAACGTACCCTTCACATATAGGAAAGTTAACCTGAACTTTCCGTTGTTTTTCTACAAGGTTCTAGATGATTTTGGGTTAGCTGATAAGGTCAGCATTACATGGAATCTCATACCTCGACCTGACTGACTTGACTGATGCAGACATTGTGTGTGATGTGTGATAACGTGAGTAATAATGATGTAATGGTGTACGAGCTCCAAAGTTTGAACCCAGCATTTGGAGGGCAATCGAGCCAGGCACACTGTTTCCTCCACATGGTTAACCTGGTTGCAAAGTCAATCATCTGGGTCTTCGACATTAAAAAAAAGGATGTTGATGCTACACTTGAAAGCAGCGAGTTCATGAGTGATGAATGGGCAGAGATTGCTGAGCTTACCCATGAAGTGGAAGCAGAAGATGCTAATGTGGAGGGGGAGAGGGACAATGAGAGGGGCTGGATGGACAAGATTGAACTCTTGATGCAGGAGGAACAAGGGAGGCTGCAAGAGGATTTAGCGCTGCTGAAACTAGCACTTTCAAAGGTAATTCAGAGAGAGAGTGGCATACAGTACCTGAACATTCAAATGCTGACTGTGCTTTCTAGATCCGCAAGCTAGCCTTCAAACTGATCCACTCCACGACCGTCCTACTCCCAGCCTGGCATCAGATCATGCAAGACTTGAAAGTGACTGTCACTTACTTGCCATGCAATGTGGCAACTCACTGGAATTCAACATTTGACATGTTAGACTTTGCATTAACACACTGGGAGGCCATTGATACAATCACTTAGCATCAAGATTTGAGGAAAATGGAGCTTGGCGGCCATGAATGGGACCTTCTTGAGGAGCTGTGAGATGTTTTGAAGGTGGGACCGTGACTCTGCTGCATTGAACTGCAGTGCAGCGTTGTTGAGCTAATACTTGCTTTAGGTTCTCAAGGACACCACCTTGTTTTTCTTGTGCTCAATGCCCAACCTACCAACAGTCATACCAGCCATGGACATGGTTGACAAAATGCTCACCAGCAAAGCCAGTGATCAGACACTCACACTTTCGATTTGCACCACCGTCAGCCTCAGAAAAAAAACATTAAACCATTATTATGAGCTAACCAACAGCTCAGATGTCTACTGGATTGCAATGGGTACATCTCAAATGGTCAACTTGTACTCTATATTCTACCAAACCAACCTACTATATCAGTGTTACACCCTCATCATAAACTCCAATACTTCAAATCTGCAGGGTGGGAGGAGGAATGGGTTTGCACAGCTGAGAACTTGGTGCAAGAAGAGTTCGAGGGCAAATATGCAGCCTCGGCAATAAATGACAGTACCAACACAGATGCAGAATCAGTGGATTTGGCAAAAGAGGTTAGTGTGTCCAAGGTATGGCTTGAGTATTCAAATTGAAAGAATTGCTATTCACATATGTACATGCTTACAGAACATGTTCAACAATATGCCAGTGCTTGCACCTCCCAAGCCCAGGGACTTTGAGTGTGAGTTGGACCAGTATCTAACCACCAATGTCAAGTATGTAGCAGACCCTATGCTGTGGTGGTACAGTCACTGTGCACTGTACCCCCACCTCTCCCAAATGGCTTTATATTACCTTTCAATACCTGGTATGTATATTTTTATTTGACTCATCTTGATACTACACTGATAGGTTTGCATAGCTACATCTGTTGACATCGAACATTTATTTAGCTGCAGTCGTCTAGTCCTAACCCATGTCTGCTCTCAGTTATCAGCAGAATCTATGCACATGCTGTTATGTGTAGGAAAGTGGAGTCAGCTTGGTTTCATCAAGTTGGATGACATTAGCAAGGTGACATCCAAATTGCCAGATGTTGTGGGTGATGAAGATGAGCTGGTGGATGGGTGGGACAGTATTGGCATGGTGTCCAAGTGATAGTACCAATTTTTGTACCATTCATTACATTTTTTTGGACAGTCACCCATGTATTTTGTGACCCATGGGTATACCTCTTATGGGTATCGGTGTGGGTAGAATTATGATGACCCACAAGTAAACCCATACCCATGGAAAGGGTGTGGGTTTGTCAATGGGTGTGGGTATGGGTATGTTGCTCATGACCCATGGGTTACCCATGCGGAATCCTAAGTATAAATGGCCAAACAGCCAGGTACTACAAGTAGATATCATTCTGTATAAACAAAGATCAATGAGTAACATGATGATATTGCAATGAAACAAATGATACAAATGTCAGTCTTGACAGACATAGTCTATCAATCAACATATGACAGCTTGACTATGGTCACACATGATGTAAAACAGTAAAGTACTCTAGGTGAGGGAATGTTCCTAGGCAAGAAAGGTGTGAAAGCTTTGTCCCTAAAGGAGTTCTATGGTGAAGGAAGATAAGTAGGAGAGCTTCAAAGAGGTCCTAAGCAGCTAACAATGAGTTTGGAGGTAATCCAGACTGAGAATGGTGATTCTGAACTTCCAGAGTGAGAGAAATGGGTTTGAAAACATGCAGAACAGACATGATGACAATGAACAAAGGACAGAATGGCAATAGATGATATGGATGGCAATAACAAATGATAGTGAGAGATCCACAGGAGGAAAACTGGATTGGATAATCCTAGATGCATGGTTTAAGTAGTCTGGAGCATGACTAAACAATATATGAAGTGAACAGGAATAATTCCTAAAGAAGGAAATGCAATCATGTAAGGGATCTGGAAGTGTCCAAGAATCCAAGTGATGGGTAAGGTATAAGAATAGACCTGAAGTGAAGAAAAGAAGTCTGGAGCTTCATATCAAAAATTCCAGACTGAACATTGGACTGAAAACTAGGACCCTGGACTGAATATATCATGGTTTAAAGCCTACAGAGGTGCAAACCTCTACAACAACATCAACTGACACAAGTTATGGTAGGAAACATGGGTTGTGATGGCTAATGATGGGGAGATGGATGATAATAGGGAGATGGGCTAAGGTTGCTGGTGTGTCTACTCCTTTTGGGCCAAAGGTCCAAAAGACAAAACTATGAAATATGGGTTGTGATGGGAAGACAAGTCACTATGGATGATGACAGGGAGACAGTCCAAGGTTGCCAGTATACCCACTCCTTTTGGGCCAAAGGTCCAAAAGACAAAACTATTAAATATGACTAGGATCCATAAGTATAGTATATCATTAATATAAATCTGATACTAAGCAAATACTAGGATAAAGCCTTGCATGACAGGGAGACAGTCCAAGGTTGCCAGTATGCCCACTGCTTTTGGGCTGAAGGTCCAAAAGACAAAACTATTAAATATGATGACTAGGATCCATAAGTACAGTATAAATCTGATACTAAGCAAATACTGGGATAAAGCCTTGCATCCCCCTTGGGCCAACGGCCCAATACCGAGGCAGCACCTCGTAAATGTTACGGTTCAATTTCCACGAAGTCATTTTTCACCTTACACGCTAAGTTCCCTTAACTTATCTCTTATCTTTTCATCTTATCTTTATCTTGTCAACGTTTGACATCTTATCACAGACTCTCTTTGTTTACCCTTATTGACACTTTTATAGAGTTCACTTTATCTTAGATCTCTTAATCTCCGTGCTGTGCATGGCTATGCACATCACTTCTATTTCACATCATGTCTTCTTTCATTTCCGCTATGCTTCTCTTCCATTCTATTCCTGTGCACTGCTGCGCATTACACATCATGCTTCTCTTTTAATTACCGCTTCATAGCCTTATGCCTTATGTTTCCCTTCCGCTTTGCTATGCTGCCACATACTCTATACTTATATAGTCTAATTATGTAAATACGTACAAACAGTAGAATAGAGTATAAAGACCCAGGAGCCAAGCTGGCTAACACCAGTCTTGTTCTCCTGTGTGTTCCCCTCATCGTCTGCTTGAGATCCTGTATAGGATTAACACTAGTTGGAGATAGGCCTCCTTCACCAGTTGGCATACTTCCCTTCGGAGCTTAGGTGCTCTACGCTAGGGTGACTATGTTTATTCACTTCCACTCTAGCCCAGTATAAAGGCACTACGACGTTTCTCGCGACCTAGTCAACGAAGTCCATCACCTCACGACGACCGCTCAGTGCTAGACGCTTTGGGTTGTTTCAGTAAACATTGTTATTATTCTCAATTTCCTTCACATTTTCATCATAAGTTCTGAAATTTATTACTAGTGGGACTCAAAGCTCTCTGAGCTGAGCCACTTAGTGCTCGCTCAGAGCAGGTGCGCACCGTACACTCCAGTGGACTTTAAAATTTAGGATCATACAGAACTCAGCGAGTACTAGTAGCTTTCCTGTAAGGAAACTTCTTTACGGCTCAACAAAGTACAACGCAGTTAAAAAAACATTCGAATATGATTGTGTGATGCGATAGCCCATCTTGTGCTTCCCCACCATTCATCCCTCTCATCCGCACCCTCCCCCAACATGCCAAGACGAGCTGTCCATGCAGAGATGTTGGGCACGCTTAATGATGCGTTGATCTCTGTGATAAAAACACAAAATCAGCATCTTACTCGAGATCCTCTTGAGGATGATCTGATGGACATCGACTCACTGGATGAAGGATCTATAGGTATACTTACCCCCCTCTCTCCGATGTCCCTCGATCTGGACTCGGAATGGTCAGATGTATTAGATGTAGATCCTCGTACCAACAGTCCATACACAAGATGCTCTCACCTTCGATATACCGTAGAAGCGCTGATTGATGAAGTTCGGGAGGCATGCGTGCTGGAGAGACCAGACGAGAAGATGCTTCACTGCCCCCAACTCCACCTTCTTGACCACTATGCCCAGCATTGACCCCATCTTTTCCGGAGGAAAGTTCGCGTCCATCCCCTCATATTTGACGACATCCTAGACACGATCAGTCCACATCCGATCTTTCAAAGTCGATCTCACAATAAACAACTATCTATCTCCACCCAACTCGTCATTTTCCTCAACCGTGTCGGTCACTATGGCAATTCAAGTGGGCCTGAAGACGTCGCTATGTGGGCAGGAGTCAGTGTGGGTACAGTGGTTAACTGTACTCAGCGTGTTATGCGTGCACTTCTAGATGCACACGGTGACTTCGTGTATTTCCCCTCAGCAAATTCAGATGCAATGCGGAAGGCTCAGAGATACACAGAGTTGCGAACTTGCTGGTCATGGCGAAATGGCATCTTTGCCACCGATGGAACAACCTTCAATTTGCACGCAAAACCAGGTTTATATGGCGAAACCTTCTATGACAGAAAATCAAATTATTCCTTAAATTGTCAGGTACAGTAATAAAATTTCACGGTGCAGGACGAAAAACTTATGCTATGAATGCTTCAAAGCTCGTTATTATGCCCCACAATTTGATGATAGTCGACTATGGGTTGGGACACCCTGGAAGTGTTCATGACGCATATGCGTTCCAGGGAACCTGCCTTGCGAGGGAGCATGAGACGCTTGTACCTCGTGGACACTGGACTTGGGCCGATTCCGCATACCCCTCACAATGGTGGTGTGCCATGCCATTCAAGAGGCCGAGGGGGAAGTCGTTGAGCCGTCGACAAAATACATATAACCGTTATGTATCAAAGGTACGCACTTTTTTTTTTCACTCCCGTGCTATTCTCCCAACACCTGAGAAGGTCCGCGTTCATGTAGAACATGCAATCGCTGCTCTAAAAGGTCGTTTCCAATCGTTACGCGAGCTTCGTCTGCGGATGCGAACACATGAAGACTTGGATATGGCCGTGTACTGGGTGGAGTGCTGCCTTATCTTGCACAACATGGTTGTGTGCTTTGAAGAGCGGAGAGTGGCGGATGGTACCCTGCAAAAACCAACAATGAAGTGGGCGATAGACGAGGGATTACCTTTCGTTGACGAAGATGATGCCTTCCCCCTTGTGGACCAACCAAGGGAAACACCAGGGCAACAGTTTCGGTCGTACCTCATGGAACGACTATTTGAGGAGCGAAATATTTGGTTCTAGAGTGGTTCTGTTATCAATGCTGTCAGGTTTAACACGTACAAATAAAATGACATTGCACAAAGAACAATACACGTGACAGTCGGGGTACACGCGACAACAGGGGGGGAGTAAAGCATTAAAGTTTGTCCACATGAGGGGGGGAGAGTGGGCGAGGATTAACAAGAAAGGATCGAAGGTGAGAGAGAAAGGTACAACTTGAGTGGCATGTGGGCATTAGGCAGCGTCCAAAGTACTCACATGGGGCGATGAAGAGTGACCGAAGGAAGAGGGAAAACCTGCACCAGCGCTGCCGGGTTGCTGACTGATTTCCGCCAGGCGAACTTTAAGGGTAAGAATGTCCCTTTCCTTGTCCAGCAAGAGAGCGTCAGCATGACGCAGTTCAAGGTCTGCCTTTTTTTGCTCTAGCTGGCACCGATGGATATGCTCTGCTTCGTTACGTTCAGCATCCTCCTTTGACTGCAAAAATGCGATCTCCTTGTCTCGCAGGTGCGCCTGGACCTTCATGCCGTAGCGCTCATTTGCATAAGCCAACCTATCACAGCCTGAGTCCTCCATCTCCGAGATCTGTCCTCTGATATCCGTCACCATCTGGTGCGTTGATTTTCCCTTGGTGGAGCTGGCTTGGGAGGAGGGAGGTTTCAAGTGCCTTCATGTAGACGATGAGCTCAGTACCTTGGAAGACGAGCTGATAGATGACGGAGCACAAGGGGTGATTTTCTGGGATGCAAAACACGAGTCCTGGACCGGAGTACCAAAGCGGACCTTAGGAGAAACGGGTTGTTCAATAGTTGGCAGCTGCAACTCGTTTAAATTTTTCTTGTTCCCGTAAACGTGATAATGAGATACATACGAAAGAGCGCCTTCTGGGATTGGGTGGTACCATGGCAACGTCTTGATCATCGTGGTAATAGTCTTGAACATCTTCATCCTCCATGTGTTCTTCATCCTCAGGTCATTGTCCCATATGCGCCCACGGAGACTCGTCTTCGTCTTGCATCATGGTGAAATCAAGTTCACCTTGATCGGCGTCACCCCCATTGTCAACGGGAGCTGCATTCATGGTATCACCATCAGCAAGATCATCTTGAGGCTCATCAAATAAATCATCCCCCTTGGGGATGTTGCTGGTTTGTTGAGACGGTTGAGTATCAGCGTTGCGCTGGACAAGCTTCATGAAGTCGCTGCCACGGTCAGCAGTAGGTGTAGAGTTGAAGGTCTTAGCCTCGAAAGAAGGGATTCCATGCCACATTGTTGCACACTCCTTGTACCAAGGAAATGTCAAGGTGACTTTCTCTGTTCAGGGCGTTAGGTAACATAGGAGACTCTAAGATTAACCCTCACACAAAAGGTTTGCATACTCCGGATGACCCGGTTGAATCCCCTCACTGGTTCTCTTGAACTGCTCGCTATGGGTACGGTATTTTTTCTTCAACCTGTAATGATCAAATCAGTACAATGGAATAACAAAGACGATCGAGAACGCGCGTTGCCAAACGTGAGATCACAGAGGAAGGGAACCTATCGGTGCTGGTACTACCAGTAGCAGCATATTTCTCCTTGTAGATACGATCGTGTTCAAAGAGATGCTTCACAATCACAACAGAGATATCCTTCTTGGTATGTCCCGAAGCCTTTGTACCAGTAGGGAGATTCTTGGCAGCGACTTTATCATGGAAGAGGATCGCTCGATCAGCAGGGTGCTCAACAAGCCAAGTAATGAGGGAGTCGGTGAGATGCGGATATTGCTCCCACTTCACAGAGTCAGTGGTACTAGTAGACGAGCCTACCCCTTCAGTTTCTACCTGGTACTGGACGAAGGAGCCAGCTTGACTGGTTGCAGGAGCAGGAGTAGGCACTACATCTGCCCGACGACATGCTTGACCTCTCCGTTGGGCTCTACCACCCCAAGCACTTGGATGGGGCGCAGGAGTAGCCCTTCCCTTGCCTCTTCCAGATGGTACGTTGGGGGTGTTGGGGTTCATAGAGCATTTTGTCCTCTGAGCCTGCAGTTGTGCAGAGCATCTGGGGCGTGGCCGAATGGGAGGCATTTTGTTCAAACTCCGTTTGAATCATGCCGCCCGGTCCGTGCAAATTTGCGCTCGCTCAGCCGCTCAGTTCCGCAACTCGGGAAACTTTGAGTCCCACTACTATATAACGATACTTTGAAATGTTGAATGTCACGATAATATTCGAGCTCGTGCTCGACGACGATGGCGACGTTCGAGTACGTCGAGATCCCCGCCGACGCCGTTCGGCTCAAGCAATCCTCGCTCGCACCAGCGACAAAGATAATCACTTCGTTGCCCGACACTACCCGCACGTCGTCCTCGCCACGGCGCGCACCTGCCAGTGACCCGCTCTCCCCTCTGGGGCCCGCCAAATCCGCCCTCGCGCTCGTTCCACAGATGCTCCTCTCCGCGTCGCTCCCGCCCACAACCAACATCATCTCTTCCGCCATCGCGGCCCCAAACCCACGTGCACCGTCCCATACCCTCCTCAGCACACGAGACCCCCTCTCCGTCCCAATCATGAGCACCAACTTTCGTCGTTTCATATCCAGAGTCGGTCCCGTGTTCTGGCTCCAGGACCGCATCGAGGAAATCATCCTCTGGAAAAAAGGCTGGAAGCGCACCACCGTCTGGCTTGCTGCGTATGCCTTCTTTTGTGTGTCTCCTTCCCGTCTGTTGTCTCATGCAGCTATTCACCTCGCATAGGTTATTTCCCGCGAATGGTCCTGTTGATCCCCCATATCATATTGCTCGCTGTCATGCTTGGCTATTACCCTGATCCAGGTGCTCAGCCAATCCCGATCAACGTTGGCGAAGGGACGGCCGACTGGCAGGCCAACATACAAGCCATCCAGAATCTTTTGGGTGCCCTGTGAGTCAATTCATCTACATCCATTTTCTATCTCATTCCATATACTCCAGTTCGGACGCGCATGATGCCATCGCCTCCCTTCTCCCTTTGCTCGTGGCACCACCCTCATCGAGCGCGCCCGCGCCCAACGCTCAATCCAGGTTCTCCGTATCTACATCCACCCCAACACTGTCCCGCGAATCCACCGAACACCCCGTTCCTAAACCCCCTCGACGTACACCCAGCTCCCCAGGCCCACCTGCCACTCGGCCTGCACTCCAACCACACCACCCCTTCCTCATCATCACCCTCCTCTCTTTCCTTGTCCTCCTCCCGATCCTCATGACTGACCTCCTCCCTCTCCGCCTTCTATGCTTCCTCGCTGGCGCAGGAAGTGTAGGTGCTCTCCATCCCCGCATCAGAGGTTCACTGTCCGGGGTTGTATTGACCGCCCTATCTGGCCCAGGCCCAGGCCTCTCGTTCAAGCTCTCGATTCATATCCCCCGTCTGCCTAATCCCCTCTCCCTTCTCCCAAGGATTGCCTGTCGCATCCTTCACCCTTCACCCTCCATTCCCCCTCTCCTACACCCTCGTACACATACATTTACCTTCACAGTCACTCCGCGCGACGTTTACCTCTTTTTCCGCCAAGTCGCTGACGACGACAAGCTCGACAACACGGTCTGGTGTGCTCCACTCGCCCATGTCGAGCTTTGGGAGAACGAGCGATGTGTTCAGGACGCAGCCGAAGGGAAACGGCGCAAGTCCGTGGTCACCATTGTACGCGATGACGACAAAGAGGGTAGCGAGGACGATGCAGCGTCCACGACGTCGAATGCGACTGTGACAACGGGGTCTGTGATGGATGGAAAAGGGACGTGGTCCAAGGTGAATTTGAAATCGAATGAACGAGTGGGGTGGACGAGGGGTAGAGATGGATGGAGCGGCGTCGGAGGAGAAGTGAGGTGCGTTCGCGGGCGTTGCATTATCGTCGCTGAGGTTTCTTTCGCTCCCTCGCTCTCTTGTTCGTCGTGCGCCGAGATACTCATGTCGTTTTCGCACAGCAGCAACCTCACGTTTTCACTTTCCCCCGGTTGGGCGTTCGTCGAGACGGAAGGTTGGCGACCTGATCTGAACGCTACGTGGGCTGTCGACGGTACGGCTCCTAGCGCGAGCGTCTGCACCGGTGCAGATGAAGGTATGCATCTTGACGCGTGTTATCCCTCCTTTCTAACGCTTGGTTTCTTGGCTTACTACACTTCGTGCGTCGAACGCACGACTCAGACGGTTGGACCTATACTACCGATACGTGGACACATCCCAGACCGGACGCACGACCGAGCGACGGGTGGGTGACCCGTCGACGAAGATGGGTGAGGCGAGTGTATTTCAAGGGTTTGGAGCAGTAACGTCCGCCGTCGTTTTCACTCATACGTGATGAATGTATGCGATAGTCATCTAAAAGCATGAATGCAGGTCCCTCGTCATCATGCCGCGTCGAAAATTTCGCTCTTGCACCTGTCATGACGGTCTCTTACTTACATCGCTTGCTCTGTCGCAAGCTCGCATTACGCTCGGGTCGCCATCGCGACGGTCTTGGACCATCCCCACATGTATATCAGATGAAAGGAAGGAATGGACCCTCCGAAGCGTTGGGGTGGCCCCAGTTTGACCGGTGATTGTCACGCTCCGAGGTTCGCCACTGGTATGCCAGTGAAATTCGAGCAGTCATCGTAATCATTTGAGCATGTATTCGAAGCGCTAGCCTCAGCCAATTAGGCTGGGGAGGACGGTTCAGGGGGCCCTGCGTCTCATTTCCTGATAACCACCCAACAAGTCAGCTCGTTTGTCCGAACTTGGAATATCATTACCTTGTCGC
>JBBPSV010000496.1:0-17343 GCA_038093795.1 Retiboletus fuscus
GCACGTGAGAGTGGAACGAGGAACGATAAAGTTAAACCGGTTTGAACCGGACCTACCACGAACACCGGACTGACCTACTGTGGACATGGACTGATCGGTTTGAGGACGGACTGACGACGCATGGACCAGACTGAGAACCCAAAACGCTAGAAGGGTGGAAAAGGCCTCATTTCAACCGTAGAGAGCTGGGACTCTCTACATCGGCTTGAACTTTCATGCGCTGTTGGGCTTTTAATAAATTATTGCCTACGAGTTCCATCTTATCGGCAAAAGAGTCGGCTGCAGGGGCTTTCGAACTACCGGGTTCGATTCCCATGCGTGGAACGTAAGAAAGGGTGGTGCTGAAAGGGGATGACTTCATCGCAGAAGAAACTTTAGAGTTAATGGAAAACTGGGCGATGGGGAGCCAATCGACCCATTGATCTTGGTTTTCTGCGCAGAACATACAGAGATACTGTTGTAGATCTCGGTTCATACGCTCCGTTTGACCATCCGTTTGAGGGTGGTGAGTGGTAGATAACTTAGATTGAATATCGAGCCTGCGACAGATGTCCTGCATTACAGTGGAAGCGAACTGAGGTCCGCGATCCGAGACGATGGACTTTGGAAGGCCATGATGCTTCCAAACGTGCGTGAGATAGTTTTTCGCCGTATCTAGGGCGGTCCAAGTCTTGAGAGTGGGAATGAATTCGACTTCTTTGGAGAACCTGTCAACTATTACCAGAATAGAATCGAAACCGTGGGAGAGGGGGAGATCCGTGGTGAAATCCGCCGATACGTGTTCCCAGGGTCGATTAGGAGCTTCCAATGGTATTAATAATCCAGAGGGTGCCTGGTTGGTACCCTTAAAGCGTGCGCATCTATCGCATCACGAGACGTAATCTTTAATAAATAGGTTCATCTTAGGCCATACGTAAGACCGTGAGATGAGTTCTCGTGTCGCTTCGTATCCGGGGTGTCCGGCAACAGGAGAGTCGTGGTAAAGCGCAAGCACTTCGAGTCGTAGGGGTTCAGGGATGAACAAACGTCCCTTTTCGTCATAGAGTAAACCATCGCGTTCTTCGCAAATGGTGTGCGTGGTGCAGAGCTCAAGGATTTCCGTTTCTGAGAGTTTGCAGACTTCGTTGAAAACTTTAGATTTTAAGTTAGACCCTTCATCGGAGATCAGAACGTGGGTTGATCTAATCTTCTCCGGGGAGATTACGGTTACTCCTTTATTATCGTCTTCGACACCTTCAAGGTGGTCGCTTCGTCGTGAGAGAGCATCAGCTTTCGTCATAGAAGCACCAGGTTTGTAGAACCAGAGTGCGTTGAATCTAGATAAATATTGGGCCCATCGGGCTTGCCGACGGTTGAGATCTTGGGACGTCATAAAGTAGGTTAGGTTCGGTGATCGTTCCAGATCTCAAAGGGGTGCCGTGCTCCTTCTAGGTAGTGGCACCACTGCTCCAAAGCTTGAATAACACTTAACATCTCCTTATCAGCGATAGGGTAATTCCGTTCCTGCGGAGAGAAGCTGTGGGAGGAATAGGCAACGGGGTGCCATTTATCTTCTTTGAGCGTCGATAGAACGGCTCCAGTGGTGTAATCTGATGCGTCGCACTCAATGCGGAACTTGGCATCTAGATCTGGGAATGCCAGAATGGGAGCGGAAGTAAAAGCCTCTTTTAGCCTGTCGAAGGCGTCTTGTTGGGGTCCTTCCCAGACGAACTTCGTGTCCTTTTTGGTAAGGTCATGAAGAGGACGTGCGACTTTCGAATAGTCCTTGATGAATCGTCTGTAGAAGTTTGCTAGCCCTAGGAAGCTTCTCACGTTCTTTACGTTCTTCGGCGTAGGCCATTCCAAGATGGCCTTAACCTTCATTTCATCCATACGGATCCCATCTTTCCCAACCATCATTCCGAGGAACTCTACCTCGGTGGCCTTGAAGACGCATTTTTCTGGTTTTACGAATAAATCATTTTCTTTGAGTCGCCTGAGAACTTCTAGTACAATTCGATCGTGTTCTTCAGGGTCATCGGTTTTAGTGAATATCATAAGGTCGTCTATATATACCACGACCACGTCATCCATATTGGCGAAGATCTCGTTCATCATCGCTTGGAAGGTGGCGGGGGAGTTGCAAAGTCCAAAATACATAACAAGGGGTTCGTAGGCTCCTTGGAAACAGACGAAGGCGGCTTTCCATTCGTCTCCTTCCTTGATGCGTACGTTATTGTATCCCCATCGTAGATCCATTTTCGTAAATAATTTAGCCCCTTTTAGTTTATTGACAAGTTGGGAGATTAAGGGGAGGGGGTAATTGTTTTGTATCATTCCTTCATTGAGGTATCGGTAATCCTGTACCATACGCTTCTTTCCATCCTTCTTAGGTACGAAGAACACTGGTGACGTCTGAGGGGATTTAGAAGGTCGAATATAACCTTTCCATAACTGGTCATCGATGAAAGCGGTGACTTCTTCTTGTTCAGTGACGGATAGGGGAATTAATCGTCCCTTCTTTGGCTTGAATCCTTCCTTGAGATCGATAGCGTGATCCCATGGTTTCCTCAGGGGCATTCTCTCGCTTTCTCCTTTGTGAAAGATGTGAAGGAATTTGTGGAATTCTTTCGGTACGAGTTTCTCTGCAGTCTCGTCCGAGGGTTTAGGCACTTCTAGTGCGCTTCGAATAGAATAAGCTAGATAGGCGTTCTCTTGCTCTTCTTTCTCAAGACAGCGTGCGAATATGGGAGCGTCTTGTAAGAAGTGGCAGGAGTGTGGACATCTCGTCATCGCAACCGTTCCCTTTTGCCAGTCGATTACGGGATTGTGCTTCTTCAGCCAAGAATAACCGATTACTACCTGGTTCTTTCCTAGGTCGGTTACTTCTGCCGTGCATCTTTCCTGGTGTCCTTCGTAGTCCAGAATTATCTCCGCGCAGTGAGTGATATTGCCTGTGGAGTTCCTTGTTCTGTCTACGTTATAGACTGGTATGGGGTGACGTAGTGGCATGAGAGGGATGTTCTTTTCCTTAGCCCATCCGGCGTCGATAAATATGGCGTTGGCTCCGCTATCCAGGAGCGCTTCGGCTGTTATGTAGGCTTTCTTGGAGTTCGGTGAAATCTTAATTTTCATCACGATCTCCCGATCCATCTTTAGAGAGTGTAAATAGACGTCGTCTGGGATTTGTTTCTTTTCGTCATCGTTATCTAATTTTTTTGGTTTTTTGTGAGAGGAATTAAGCACCGGCATATAGTTCCGGCCGAGCCCCATAGGGGACTCCTCTGACTCACTAGAAATAAAAACTTCGTCCTCCGTTGGTTCGGTCTCCAGTACCGAGAATCTTCCTTTATTAAATAATCCTTCCGGCGGAACACCCAGATCGTTCGACCGGATTAGGCTTTTCCCGACTTGGCCTTGGCGTTGCGAGCCTCGGACTCATGAAGGTCGTAGAAGAATGCCTTCATCTCTTCATAATTCATTCCTCGGATCGCTCGGGGTAGGCGATCCTCGGACTTAGACTCCTTCTCATCGTCGGAGTCGAAGGATTCGGCAGCTCGGACTGCACGTTCCTTTCCTTTGCCCTTTTTACATTTTGGGGCGTGCTTGTTCCCAAGCCAGTGGCAAGTGGGACATTCGATCTTTGGTTTTGGGCAGGTTTTTACGCCATGCCCTTCTGCTCCACAGTTGTAATATCCGCGGTTGGAAGTCCTTGTTTGGACGGCGTCAATGTCCATTGCGTTAGGGTCTCGGCGTTGACGCGGGGCCGAGGGGGTATGATGGGCAGCGTTGCCCAGAATGAATTGCGCGAGTTGCGCCCTTGCTCCGGCATTACGTACTGCCGAGAGGTACTTTTCGACTTCGGTTTGTCGGTTGCCATCGTCGATAACCTTTTTAATGATGTATGGAGACACGTTCATCTCGATTAGACTGATGAGGGTAGTGACGTCCCCCTTCAAGTCGTATCCTGCCTGTGGTATCAAGGCCTGGAATTTGATGATCCAGTTGTTGATGGGCATGGATCCTTGTTTCAGCTTTTTCAGCTGATCTCTAGCCCACTCGTTCTGATTCATCGCCCAGAAGAGTCCTTCTAGCTCCTCTACGAGCGTTTTCCAGGGGTAGGCATGGGACTTGGTCGTGATCCAGTCTATCCTGGTCTGGGCGAACGTGCCCGCTTTCCTTCCTTCTAGCCGAGATAGAACGGCTAGGACGGCTTGTTCGGACTCCGGCGTGATGGCGGCGGAGTTCTGGGTGAGCCAAGCTTTAATTTTGGTCCACCATTCTTCGAACTTCCCATGGGATCCGTCATATTTCCCGGGGTCAGTAAAGATCTTAGTCAGGCGTCCACCTGATCCTTGGCCAGCAGCAGCTTGTAAGGACTGTGCCTGGACTTGCGTCGTGAGGTTGGCGATTTCTCTCTCCATCCTTTGTGCGTGAATGAGAATGGTATCGAAGAGTTGAGAAATCTTTGTTGCTGCGGTAGGGTAGTGTTACAATTCATCGTGCCCCTATACTTTTTCCTTCGCTTAAGCCCTAGTCATGGCCTACCCAGCCATACCTTGTCCCTCGCTTAGCCTAGTCCTGGCTTCCCCAGCCAGCCAGTCCTAGTCATGGCCTACCCAGCCATACCCTGTCCCTCGCTTAGCCTAGTCCTGGCTTCCCAAGCCAGCCAACCCACCGCTAGTCCCCACCGGACTACATGCACACGCACTGCCGAGAATCTACTAAGCATTCCCTTGCTCAGTCCTCGTGTCGAGCCCATCCTGGCTCTCCCCTGGTCATAGTCCATTCCACCTAACCGGAACCCCTAAGTCTCATAGCGCTGGTCTCTTCGTGAGTATCACCAATTGAGCATCCCTCCGAGACCCCGTCTCTAGCCTTAGCCCGGGACTTCAACAGTCCGCTCCTAGACTCCTCACCCAGACCCCTGATGTAGTCCATACACGGACCAACAGTACACTGCATCGTCCCAGTCCCGCGGGCCTTACCCTGAGCGTGCACACTGCCCTTGGACGCTCCCGTCCTCGGCCCCAGTCCACTGGTTCTCCCACAGAACCTGTCCCAGTCCCTCGGCTCCCCAGCTGAGCTCCAGCCTCCACACCGGACCCCATGCCAGACCCTTGGACGCCCCCGTCCTTGGTCCCAGTCCACTGGTTCCCCCACAGGACCCGTCCCAGTCCCTCGGCTCCCCAGCTGAGCTCCGGCCTCCAGACCAGACCCTATGCCAGGCCCTCGATAGGATTACTCACGTATCTCTGGATATCTCCTATCCGAGTCCCATCATTGACAATGGCGTACACGCCTTTCCTTAGCTCTCGCCTTTCCTAGGACCTCGCCTCGCGCATCCCTTCTATTCCCACCGAGGGCGATGCTTCTCTCGCTTAAGCTGAGATCATTGATTGACAGGATGCTTCCTGATCAACAGATCCGCAGCATAGATCCCGCTCCCTTCTTTCCTTTATTTTGCTTAGCTTAGTCTCGATGGATCGCTATCCATCTCGTCTGGCATCACCCAGACTACTCCCGCGCAGCATGTAGGTCGATACTCCCACGGACTGCATCTTTTCTTCATTTCCGACTAATGACTCCGCTGTCATTGTCGCTTCGGGCCGTTCCAGCCACTTCTTCGTTTCATGATAATCGTTGATTGACAGCTGCTTCTGATCGACACTGATCGACAGATCCGCAGTGGATGTGACTCATTTCGACTCATCCCGAGTCCTTACGCTTCCCCGAGTCACATCTCCCTTCGTTCCGCATCGACCCGTCTCTTCTACGGGTTTCCATGACTTTCCATGACTCGCGTATATAAACCGTAGCTCCTACGCCTGTATTCCCTAAGCTAGAGCTACTCAATCATATTCTTGAGATAACTCCTACGCTCGATCTCCCAAGACCAGGATAAGACTCGTCCTCCTCGGACTCATCGTATCCTTCGATGCTGAGCGTGCTCTTCGTGAGCAGATACCTCGCCCGAAGGTTCCTTAGTTGTACCGTAGCGTCCAGAACGCTGGTACTATCCTAGTCCCAGAATTCCCCTTGAGTCTACGCTCGACCCTACCCGGGCCAAGCGTAACAGGTAGTCATTTACTCTGTCGGCAATTATATCATGTGCTTCCTGAGAAAGGAGGATTGGATTGAAAGAAGACATATTTTACTTTCTACAAGAAGCGTGTGGGGCGGTGGAGACGTTTACGTGGGCGTAGATAGGGGAGTTCGTCGATCAGACGGTCTAGGTTATACCAGTCTCGTCGAACGATTCTCTTATAGGGGTGGAACTTCCGCTGGTTCCTTTCCTTTTTGGGTGCGGGTGGTGGAGTCGGCGTGAGCTCCGGGAGCGGACTTGATGGTGCGGGGGAGGCCTCTACTATCTCTACTATGGGGTCCTCTCTTCTTTCCTCACTTCTTTCCCTACTTTCATTTATCACCCTGTCTAGCTCCTCTAGGAACTCTTCTAACAAAGGGGACGGTGGGCGCTGGGGTACGAGTGACCTCCTCTGTCCTATGCTGAAAAGAAAGGGAAAGTCGATGTCCGATCCGTCGTCATTCGGATCGTAGTCGGGGAGCTCGGAAGGGTGGCGAGATGAGGCTAATAGGACGGGGGTGGGATTCTCCTCCTCCTTCTTCAACTCGTCGTATTCTTCGTCTTCTGAGATAAACGTGTATCCTACGTCGAGCACAAAGTCTAACTCCTCCTCCTTGACTTGGAAGGCGGCAGACGCGGCATAAGACACTGGTTGCGCTACGTAAAACTTGGCGGCCTGTAGAGATGAGACCCTTGAACGTACTTGGTTGCACTAAAACGTTTAGTGGGGGTGAAAAGTAAAAGGCGTAAAGCGAACTTGTGCGAGGTAGTCTTGTGCAGTCTTGTTCTTATGAAACAACCCAAATGGCTAGCACTTGAGCGGTCGGCGTAAAGGTGGTAGACTAAGTCGCGAGTACTTCTTAGTAGCCCTTATGCTAGGCTAGAGCGTATGAGTAAAGTGGAACGGGGAGTATCGCTCTTGGTGTAGAGACTTTGGGGAAATCTCCAGAAGAACAAGACTGGTGTTAGCCAGCGAGTTCTCTGGGTTTATATATCAAAGCATATTGTATGTACATGTTTGGTGACTAACTACATATGGTCATATGATGTGGCAGCATGAGGCATAAGGCTATGAGACGGAGATTAAAGAGAAGCATGGATGTGTAATGCGCAGCAGTGCACAGGAATAGAATGGAAGAGAAGCATAACGGAAATGAAAGAGGCAATGCGCACAGCAAAGCACAGCACGGAAATGAAAGATAAGAGAAAGGCTGTGCTTGCCGGATAGTGCGACTTTGAGAGAAAGTAAACTCTATAAAAAGGTAAATGAGAACAAACAAAAGCATCCATGATTAGATGGCGCGTGAGCATGAGCATCCGTTGATGCGATAAGAAGATAAGATAAGATAATAAGACTTAGCGAAAATCCGTTAGATTGGGACGTCGTATAGGACCGATCGTAACAGTCTGGAAGAGAACTGGTGTCTGAGGGTAAACTCTTCTTCAGATCCGAAGAGAGTATCAAGGTCTAGGTCCAGGTTGGTATCCGGGGAGGACATGGTGTCTTGGGGTGCTTCCAACTCAGATAGGTTGGTAGGAGGGGGTTCCCAAGGTCTGGACCAGCGGGGGTCGATGGTGGGGCATTGGGATGCTATGGTTGTTCAAGGGTCAAAGGATTTGAGGGATCTGCTCACGAAGAGCACGCTTGAGAATCAAGGTGGATAGTGGAACTGCAACGGAGGTAGTCCACACAAGAAGAAGCTTGATCTTTTGTTATGCTTCACTGTGGGCTAGGTGTGATCTCAAAAGGAGTCAAGCGGACGTTAGTGGTGTCGGAAGCTTGGATGATGCAAAGTATCTCTAGCCATGGGGCTACTAGAGAACTGCCCCTGCTTATGGAAGCAAAGGGGTGGGCTAGGACTGAGGTGAGGGATCAGACGAAGTCCACGAGAACTTGTTAGATTGAGAAGATCAAGCTTGGAGTTACAGGTCGAGTGCTATGGTTTAAATAGGCGAGGTGTGGTAACGAAGTAGAACAGGATGGAATATTGAGGAACAAAGATGAGTCAGTCATAGAATTAGGTAGAATGCTGAGGAACAACAGTGAGTCAGCATGCACGAGGCATAGAAGCCAAGGGAGTGTTTGAGAATGTATGAGTAATACAGAGATAAAAGATGTTGTCAGGCGGGGGTCGAACAGCGAGGCGACAGTGTACAAGGTGAAGGATAAGTATAAGGGGGAGGCATGGTAGTGGACAAGGAAACAGAAAAACAAAACATAACAAGTCATGTCTCCTTTTGCCTCCTCAATTTCCTGCTCGTTCCATAGAGTTCCATGACCTTCTATGGCCCGAGTATATAAACAGTAGTCTCCATGCTTGTATTCTTTAAGCTAGAGCTACTCAATCCTATCTTTGAGATATCTCCTACGTTTGATCTCCCAAACTTGGGATAAGCCTAGAACTCCTCAGTCTCCTCGAATCCTTCATCACTGAGCATGCTCTTCATGAGCAGATACCTCACCTGAAGGTCCTTGTCGTACCATAGCATCAAGAATGCTGGTACTCCTCTAGTCTTAGAATCTACCCTTGAGTCTATGCTCGACCCTATCTGGGCCAAGTGTAACAAAAGCTCTAGCTTACCATGTCGCGGCTACCATTGAGTAGGCCCTCCTCCTCAGCCCGACTGCCACCGATCTCCACCTTGTGGAGAGCCACAGAACAGCCACCCGCTGAATCCTCAGAATCATCAGACTCAGAAGTCTCCACTGAAGGCTCTGATAACCCCAACCTTGACCTCGAGCTACGCTCTCCCTCCATGGAAGTAGAATCCCAAGAACTTGCTCAGTTACTGTCTTACCAGCTTTCAGCAGGAGCAGTTATCCCTCATAGTCCCACCCCACCATCACCAACCCCGATCGCTCAAAGTGGTCATATATTTCCAGCCATGGCACCACCTGCTGCCCAGCCCTAGACTCCCATCATGGGAACCAAGCCCACAGAAATCCGTCTCGGAGTCCCTGAAGACTTCAACGGAAACCTCATGAAAGCAAAGCCTTGGCTATGCTCGGTACAATTGTATCTATCCATCAATGCAGAAATTTACAACGACGATGCTAGGTGAATCGCCTACACTCTCTCTTTCATGAAGAAAGGTATGGCATCTACATGGGCTGATACCTTCAAAGAATCCAAGATCTCAGGCAGAGGCTTCTCCCTTGGAAAGTGGTCCAACTTCGTTTCCGACTTTGAAGGAGTTTTCTCCCATTCAGAATCAGTTACCAACACGCTTACTTGACTTGCCACCAAGTAAATGATCCCAGGAAAGAAGGGTGAGTTTTCCCCTTCCTTGGCTAACTGCACTGCCAGTTTAGATCCAAGGTATCCACCGCAGGAGTAACCGACGATTTGGTCCTAGTGTCCTATTACTCTGCAGGTATACCCGAAGATCTGATGTTCAATATTCTCTGAATGGAGAACCCCCCCACCAAGGTCACCGACTGGTACAAGAAGGCGGCACTCTTCGACTCCCACCACCGACGGGCTTGTGGGATTGTTCAACAGCACAAGAAACCTGGCACCCCATACATGCCACAATACCCCAAGAAAGAAGAAAGGGACCCTGACGCCATGGACATTGATGCGGTCTGTCTTTCCCCTAAGCTCACTGAAGCTGAAAGGCAGAAGTGCTTCAAGGAAGGCTGCTGCCTCCGATGCTGCCAGACCAGGTATATGGCAAAGGAGTGCAAGGTCTACGACGCCCCAAAGAACCCCAAGAAAACCCGAAAGGTTAAGAAAGACGACGTTCCGGAGCTAGCTGACTGCAAGGATGACAATGACGAAGCCGAGTTGGTAGCTAGGATTTCTTTTTTCCAAAAGGATTTTTAGAACGGAGGACCCCATCAATGCAGACTCCTCCTAGATGTGCCAATGTACTCGTATCTGAGACTCGCAAATCCATGCAAATCCCAGTTCAGCTCATCATACCTGTGCACACCCTTAAAGCCATTGACACCTGCGCCCTGATCGACAGTGGCACTGACATTTCATGCATCGACTGGGACTTCGTGCGGAAGCACAAGCTCCCCCTCACCTGACTTCCGAAACCCATTCCAGTCCAGAACGTTGATCAATCCAGCAACTCCCATGGAGCCATCTGATTCACTTGCACCCTCTATGCTAACACCAGGGGGATCACACAGAAAGCTCTCTTCCATGTCATGTCATGTGGAAGTGAGAATGTTACGCTTCGCCATAGGCTAGGCATGATCTCAAAGGAGTCAAGTGGTCATGGGTGGTATTGGAAGCTTGGATGACGCAAAGTATCCCTAGTCATGGGGTTACTAGAGGGCTTCCCTTGCTTAGAGAGTGAAGGGTGGACTAAGACTGAGGCAGAGGATCTGACAAAGTCTGCAAGAACTTGTTAGATTGAGAAGATCAAGCTTGGAGTTACAGGATGAGGTCTACAGTTTAAATAGACGGGCCATGGTAATGCGTAGAACTTGGTGGAACACCAAGGAATACGGATGAGTAAGGCATGAGTAAGGCATAGAACTTGGTGGAATACCAAGGAACAGGGATGAGTAATATAGTAACATCACCAGCTGGGGGTCGAACGATGAGACGAAAGGGGTACAAGGACACGGTGAAGGGTAAGCATAAGGCCAATGGAAGCATAAGGGAAAGAAAAACATAACATTACCCCCCAATGAGGGTCAAGACACCATTGCAGACATTCTACAAGTCACATGCTCCCATAGCAGATGAGCCAGTCACATTGGCAAAAGCAGTGTCATCCCAGATGTCGTTATCCACCCCGGAATCCAAGTCTGGAGAGTGGGAGCGGTGGTGAGGGCGGCTGGGGACCATGCGGCAGGTCCCACGGGTGCGGCAGGGACTGTGGTAGGAACAATGGGGCGAGGACGGGTGTGACGAGTGTGAGGAGGTAGGAGAGGTAGAGGGTGAGGGCAGCGGAGGAGTGTGGTGCAAAGAGCACTGTCACTGAGAATGGCTGGGACAGAAACAGTGGCATATCAGACACTGATAGACCCCACACTGGACACGCTGGTGACTGAGGTGGTGACATTGGAAGCAGGCCTCATGAAAGCGAGGGTGAGATGGGAGGAGAGGGGTATTGCCGAAGTTACCAGTCCACCAGGCTTCGATACATTCGACAACATTGAGCTCTTCCGAGTTTAATGGAGAGGAAGAGGCTGAGGGGGTAGCTACCGAGGCAGAACTGAGGTGGGTGTAGCAGTTGAGATCCTGGAGGTAACGATTCAGGTCATGCATGAAGTCTAACATGCCGAGTTGGTAGAATGTGAGGAGGAGGTTGGTTTCCAGCTCCATCTGGATGTGGGATAGAGTATGGTTATGGAAGGTGGCATTGGCATCAGAGGAGGCTGAGGGAGCTCACACTATGGCAGTGAGATGGGTCATCTGGAGGGAAGTGAGATAGAGGGAGTGGAGCACCGACCCGTAGTCAAGGTGCACTCCAATGGGGATGGCATATCTGGGGTCTTGGAGAAAATGGAGAAGGGTGTGAGACTCGGCATCGGTGGGGAGATCTGGGTGTACCCGATGGGCATGTTCAGGGAGGTCTGCAGATTCGATAGTACCTAAGTAGGCCATGAGGTGGACAGGGGGTTCTGCAAGTTCAGGGATGGAGATAGCAGGTCGGTTCCCCCAGCCGGGGGTAGCTACACAGGAGGTGGGGGAAGAGGTGTCATCGACGATCATAGTGTGGGGGTTCAGAATGGAAGGAGGCATATGGTAGGAAGGAGAAGAAGAAAGACTTGAGATGCTAGAAGGCATAGGACAAGAAGTAGAAAGGCCAGGCTGAGGAGTTGAATGGGGGTGAGGCTCTCCGTCAGAACGGTCAGAGAGGGTGAGAGAAGAGACAGTATCAAGTACAGAATCAGTAACAGATTCGGGAGGCAGTGAACTAATGGGTCAGAAAGGGGTAGGGAGAATGATTTCGGGGGCATTGGAACAGGGCATGGTGTAATGGAAGACGGGTTGTTAAGTGGACTGAGGTGGGAAGTCCTTGGGGTGACGGTTTTTATAGGCGGTCAGGAGGAGTTTGGAATTTTTCAAATTCCACTCCAGTTCCCAGGAGTCGTCTTCTGCCGAGTATCCTTTCCAATGGATCAGGAAACACCGTCGGGAGAGTGGTCCCTGATGGCAGAGAATGCAGTCAACGAGGTATTCTTCTTCAGGGCTGATGTGATCAGGAGGGGGTCTAGGGAAGTTTGGACCATGGACAGAAGTTTCCTTGGCAGGGGAGAGAAGGGAAACATGAAAAACAGGGTGGATTCTCCAGGTTTTGGGGAGGCGTAAATGGTAGGTGATTGGGGATAGAACCTTAATGATTTCAAATGGTCCTTCGCGTTTTGGGAGGAACTTGGGATCTTTCCAAAGGCGGTGGAGATTCTTAGCTTCCAGCCAGACCTTATCTCCCAGGGCAAAGGGTTTGAAGCGTTGTCAGGTTCGAGATGCCATGGTTGCTCAGGAAAGTTCATGGGCAGCCCAGGCTTCATCTCTGGCCTTAGAGAGTTGGGACAGGCAAAGTTCTACTGCAGGGAGATTGGAGGAAGGGAGGATGGAAGGAAGGGGTTTTGGTTTGTAACCCATCTAGAGGAAGAATGGAGATTGATTGGTAACGGAGTGTGGGCGATGGTTATGGGCAAACTTGGCGAAAGTGAGGAGTTCGGTCCAAGAGATGGGATTGTCCCTGCAGAAGATCTGAAGATAAGTCTCAAGCTCCTGGTTCATTCATTCAGTTTGACCGTCCGTTTGTGGATGATATGCGGTGGATAGGCAGAGGTCATAGTTCAAGATTCTCCCCATTTCTTTGGCAAAGGCCGATGCGAATTGGGGTCCCCTGTCGGAGATGACTCAATCAAAGAGGCCGAAACAATGATAGACCTTGTGGAAATAAAGGGAGGCAATATTGGCTGCTGACACGGATTTGGTGGTTGGGCAAAATATCACTCCTTTGAAGGCCCGATCAACCCACACTACTATAGAGTCCTTCCCTTCGGAGGTTGGAAGGTTGGTGATTAAGTCAACTGATATGTCCTGGAAGGTGTGAGAGGCAGTGGTTGCGATGGGGATGAGAGGAGGAATGCCTGGATTAGTGTTGGTTTTACATTGCTGGCAGACCGCACATCCTTCCATGTAGTTTCTGACAAAGGACACTAAACCGGGCCACCAGAATTCGGTGGAGACTAGTTGGCGGGTTTTGAGGTACCTGGGGTGTCTGGCGGTTTCATGATCGTGACATTTCTGCAAGATTTCTCATCGGAGATCTCCATCTGGAGGAACATATATGTGGTCTTGGTAGGTGAGTATTCCTCCCCAGTTTTGCCAGTCAGAGAGGTGGGAACGGAAGGCTGCAGGAATGTTCTCGTCAACTGCTTGGAGCGAGGTTAAGGCAAACGGGTCAGTGGCGGAGGCCGAGCAGATCTTCGTAGAGAGGGCGACATCAATTACATTAACAAAGAGAGATGGGGGAAGTAGGGTTACAAGGGAATTATCCAGGGCATTCTTGGGGAAGTGGTCTGTGCGCCGAGAGAGAGTGTCTGGACTAGCTAATTGTGATCCAGGTACATGGATCAATTTGAGGTCAAAGTCGGCTAGATCGAGTAGCCAACAGGCTTGTCATCGGTTCAGGGTATGGGGTTCCCTGAAGTAGGTGAGGTTTTTATGATCGGTGAACACTTGAACCTGGTGAGGGGATCCTTGAAGGTAATGGGACCAGGTTTTAAGTGCTCGGAGTATGGCTAGGAGTTCCTGGTGTAGAGATCTGGGGATCTCTGTTCTCGTATAGGAGCATATCCGACAACTATCCAAGTCTGTCTGAGTCAATCCGAGTCCGTCCGAGTCAATCCGGTCCACATTGTCTTAGTCTAGTCCGTGTCGGTTTCATCTTATCACTTTGTAGTCGTTTCAATATATCCTTTTCGGTCTCGGACATATGTCACCGTCATCACAACGTATCATTTCATATTCCCTCCGCTTTTTAGAGTTTGTACTTGTCGTTTCATCAACCCTTCACAGTCCGGGATATGCCCAGACTATAAAGTCTTGTACATCCCGTTTGAAATACATCTTCCAGTTTTCCTCGCACGTATCTTCCGCACCGCACGTCCATCCATCCACACGACCCCATCGTCTTCGCTGTCACCGACCACCTTTTGTCTCAGACTAACAAGTCTGGACTATCGCACGTACCTCTGGACTACCGATTCTCGGTCTGGATTACCTTCGGACCCTCTCCTTCTTCCTCGGACCACCTTCCATCCGGCATACCACCTCCGCCTTTGGACCTCCTTATAGGGACGAACGAACGTACCCTTCACATATAGGAAAGTTAACCTGAACTTTCCGTTGTTTTCTACACCAGTCATGGATGTCATAGTTTCATTGGATTGAATCAAAACTTTGGGAGATGTAGGAGCAAGCGTGCCATTCGCCATTGGGGTCTGCCTGGAGGAGAATTCCTCCAGAGGCATAGAGGGAGGCGTCGGTGGCAATGGCGAAGGGGGCCGAGAGGTCAGGGACATGAAGGACTGGTTGGGAGGCAAACCGTGCTTTAAGCGAGTCAAATGTGGCCTGGCAAGAGTCATCCCATGACCAGGTAGTGGACTTTTTGGTTAGGTCAATGAGAGGTCGGGCAATCGTTGAGTAATCAGGGATGAATCTTCGGTAAAAATTGGTGAAACCCAGGAAGGATCAAACTTCTTTCACCAAAGTGGGAGTGGGCCAATGGGCGATTCCATGCAGCTTGGTGGGGTCCATAGCAATCTCATCCGGGCGGATAATCATTCCAAGGTATTCAACCTTGTCCCGATCGAAGAAACATTTCTCTGGTTTCAGATGGAGGTGGAGCTCTTCCATCCATTATAATACTTGGTGAGTTCGTTCAGTGTGGGTCTGTTGGTCTGGGGAGAAGATAAGGAGGTTATCCATGTAAATGAACAACCAGCCCTCTGTGATGAGGTCTCAGAATGAGTCATTCATGAATTGTTGGAACGTGGGGGGAGAATTGGTGAGTCCGAAGAACATGATGTTGGGTTCAAATAACCTGTGGTGCATGATGAAAGCAGCCTTCCACTGGTCTCCCTCCTTGATACGAACGTTGTTATATCCCCATCGGATGTTCATCTTGGTGAATACTTTTGCCCCTCGGATTCAGTCCATGAAGTCTTGGAGGAGGGGAAGTGGGTACACATCCCAGATGGTTTGCTCATTCAAGCGTCAATAGTCCTGGCAGGGGTGTAGACTGGGTTTCTGCCCAGGCTGAGCTTTCTTTTTGACAAAGAAGAAGGGAGACACCTGAGGGGACTTCGAAGGGGAGATCTTTCCAGAGGCTAGGTTCTCATCAATGAACATGTCCATAGCTTGTCGTTCTTTGGTGGAGAGGGGGTAGATCTTGGCAATATGGGGAATAAAGCTTTCCCTGAGATTAATGGCATGGTCATAGGGATGAGATGGGGGAAGCACGTTTGCGGCTTCTTTGGCAAAGACTTCCTTATATTTGAGGTATTCTTTGAGGAGCGAGGAGGCCACTGGTGTGTCAGGGGAGAGTGCAAGGGTGGATGCTATGGAAAGACGAGAGATGACGGGGGCTGGGATGAATCGCGATCCGCACCTGATGATCCGGTTGATGGTGTACTGGTCATGGGCGCGGGTTAGGAAGTCACATTCATCTTCCCACCCATTGTAGGCATAGAGGCATTTATCCTGTATAGAGTTGACAAAGACGTGGCAAGGTGGGGGTCTCTGGGAAACAATGAGTTTTTCTTGCTGTAGATATGCCCCTTGATGGAGGGAGAAGAGGAGCTTGGATTCATCGGTGGTTTCAGCGATCTGGAGTGTCTTCTTTTTCCAGTCAATGGTGGGGTTAACCTTTTGAAGCCATGGGATCCCTAGGAAGAGGTTGTCTTTGCTGAGGTGCATGATGTGGCAAGAAACCCGGTGAACTAGTCCTTCAATAGAGATGAAGAGATCAGCAGAGTAGTGAATCGTCCCTTTGTTATTGATGGTCCCATCGGCATTCTTGGCATAGACTGGTTGGTCAAGTTTAGTCAAGGGAATCTTGTGTTTCCTAGCGAAGCCCCAATTGATACAACAGACGTCAGCTCCACTGTCAATCAGGGCTCAGGTGTCAATGGTTTGCAAGGTGTGTGAAGGAATGATAACTTGTACTGGGATTTGCATAGATTTCATAGTAGAAGTTATAAGTACCGAGGCACAAGGGGACGTAGACGTTGAAACAGGTCCCTGCTTTAAAAATCCTGGGAAAAGGCGACTCTCCTAATGGCTACTCCATCCTCATCTTCGTCATCATCATTGGGGATTTCTTCCAACTTTGGGAGGTCCGAAGTGGCGACTGCCTTGACCATGGGTTTCTTTCCTTTGGAGAACTTTGGGCAATTGGTAGAGAGGTGTCCCCCCTCTTGGCATCGAAAACATAAGTTGTTCTCGATGCAGCATTTTCATTCTGTGGGGGTGAGCTTAGGGATGGGGGAGGTATGGATGGCGTCTACTTCCATGGCGTCCGGGTCTGGGGTAGCTGCTTTGGGAGCAGAAGGGATCCCATGAAAGACTTTTCCGCTTCCTCATTTTGCAAGATCCCGGGCTCGTTCTTTCATGGCTGCGAAGTGAGCAGCCTTAGTATACCAGTCCTCGATTTTGTCAGGAGGAGTTTCCATGCTTTGAATCTTCCACATGAGAGGTTCTGGGATCCCGATGGCATAGTAGCTGATAAGAACGTTGGCATCGGTGACTTTTGAGATGGCGACATGGTTTTGGAAACGGGCAGTATATTCAGTGAGAGAAGGGGAGTAGTCACCATGCCTGTTCTTGATCATCTTGGTGGTCGCAAGCCAATGGAGGCTGGAGGCAATGGTGTCCTTTCGGTAGTATTTTAAAGTCCAGTCCGGTCCGGTTTTTTTATGTTGTTTAGGGGCAACCGGACTGAAACCGGTTGCAAGCCATCCCAAAATAGTGGCAACTGCAACCGAGACTGGTGGCAACTGGTCTGCATTGGTTGCACCTGGTTGCATGACCAGTTTTAACCAGTTTTGTGCAAAACCGATCTCGCGCTCCTTAGCGTGTGGCTTTTGCGCTTAGCGGTGGCTGTATCGGAGTTCGTAGAGACTCGTGGCTTCCATTTGATCAAATAATATCGTAAATCGGTTCACACGCGGCCGAGATATGACCATTTTCGTCCAAGATGTCATTTTCAAGTTCTAATCAATTGATTATAACAACTGATCGCATGACTTCTACGCAACAGCGTCATATAATTAAATGTAGTATTCGTCCATAGCT
>JBBPSV010000497.1:0-17341 GCA_038093795.1 Retiboletus fuscus
GAAATGGCGCCGCTCGATGGTGGACGTAACTTGAACTGGTGGACTAGGAGAAGCATCGAAACGAGCAGAATCGGGTATGAGTGAAAAGGCGAAAGATCGTTCAACATGTCTGTGACGGTGTGCGCGTTGTAATGATGATTTCCAGCTGTCCATCAGTGAAACACTTAGCCGATAAAACTCCAGGACACTGGTTACCACTGGCAACTCTTGAGATTCAAGTGAGAAAATGGTTCTGTGAATAAACCTTATTAGAAAATGGTATGCCTGGAAATTCCTCGTTTGAAATTTATAAATGAAATGTTTGCAAATCAGCTGTACAAAAGATAGCCATAATCTTGAATAGTGATCACAATCTCAGTGAGTCGATAAGATATGCACACCCCTGCAGAGTACTTAGCATCATGCAACTCGATCATTGAGTGGGCAATAAATTAGTACATATGTGGAGGTGGGAATACTACTGATAGCTAAGAACAGCATGGAAAGTCTTCTTATCTGCAAAGGAATTGACATAGAACTTGGTAGCCAATTCTAAACTGTTGTTGCAAGTCATGGCTGATGACATGCAGGAGCCAAACTTCAGGACCAGCTGGACAACCTGGTGGATATCATCTAGGTAAACAATGTTACCCAAGTATTGGCCATTGTTCTGAAGCTGGCAGCACACATAGAACATCTCTACATGATCAGAGGGAGCAGCTACATGGATTTCACCTACATCCTCAAAGTGACAAAAGTTGAAGAACTGTACATACAGCAGAGGTGGACTTGGGGGGTCAGCAATGGGTTGCAATATTGCCTGAACTTGAGCAAAGGCATAGCCTAGACAACTGTAAGAACATTAGGGTGGAAAAAAATGACTGGATATATGTACAGTGACTTCCAAAACCCTTGCAATGCCTAATCCCAAACTAGGGCATGAAGTGCCCCGCAAACATGCATGGGAATTTCACTTAGCTTTGGTGAGAACAAATAAAGTACAAACCCTTGGCTACAACTTTGTCCCCAGGATCATGTGATTTGGTTCAGTTGTCATGAAGGTATGTGGATTTCAAAACAGCAACACCATTGCAATAGTTTTGTACCTGCTGGTGAACAAGTTGAAATCAAGGGATTGTTGATGATGTTTGGTCATACAAACAAAGGTACACATACTAGTATCATGTCTGAGTTTCAAAAAGTTCACATGCATCTTTCTTCTCAACTATATCATCATGAGATCCATTTCTACTACTCAGAAGAACACCATCCTCTCCATGCTTGATGCTGGTCAATCTGCTTGTTCTATTGCTACTACCACTGGTCTCCATGTGTCTACTATCCCTAGGCTCCACTCCAAAGAGTGTTCTGAGCTTCAGAAGTCAACTGGAGGTTGTCTATCCAAGCTTTCCTCTGCCATGTTCACCATGCTATTTGTCTAATCTCTTCTGGCAAGGCAGAGAATGCTGTTCAGGTGACCAAGGCACTCACCAATATTGTCAATGAATCTCTCTCTGCCTCTACAGTGCACAGGCACTTGAAGAAGACAGGTATGAAGGCTGTGGTGAAGTCCAAATGCCCTCTTCTTTCAGCCAAGTATCACAATGCTCATCTGGATTTTGCATATGCTCATAAGGATTTGACCCTGGAGGATTGGAAGAAGGTGATATGGTCTGATGAGACTAAAATCAATCATTTAGGGTCAGATGGGTGGAAGTGGGTGTGGAAAAAGGCAGGGGAAGGGCTCAGTGATAGGGTTATGGAAGGTACCCTCAAGTTTGGAGGAGGTTCTCTGATGATGTGGGGCTGTATGACTTGGAATGGAGTTGGCTTTGCTACCAAATTTGATGGTAGGATGGATGGGGATCTCTACCTTCAGATTTTGAAGGATGAGCTCCAGCAAACCTTGGAGCATTATGGTCTCAATCCTTCTGATATCATCTTCCAGCAGGATAATGATCCCAAACACACTTGCAAGAAGATCAAGGAGTGGCTAGAGGAGCAGGAATTTGAGACTATGGTATAGCCTGCACAGTCTCCTGACCTCAACCCCCTTGAGCATCTCTGGGGTCACCTCAAAAGGAAGCTGGCAGATTATGTTATGATTTCTTTCCTTTCCTCTACCTATACCTAGTCTTAATCCACTCATCTCACTGTTTGAGCCCTGCTAGTTGAGCTCTTTCTTCTATGTATTACTCATACTTGTTCTATGATGTTCCATTGCATTCAATGGTATGATTTCATATATTACTCATACTTGTTCTATGGGGTTCTCTTGCATTCTTTACACTTACATGACTTTCATTTGGCTCACCTATTTAAACTGTAGCACTTGCATCCTGTACTATAAGTTTGATCTTCTCAATTCATGAGTTACTGTGGACTTTGCCTGATCCCTAGTCTCAGTCCTAGTCCACTCTTTGTATTATGATTTATTGTGCCCCTATACTTTTTCCTTTGCTCAGTCCTAGTCATGGCTTACCCAGTCATACCTTGTCCCTCACTTGGCCCAGTCCTGGCTCACCCAGCCAGTCCACCAATAGTCCTCACTGGACTCCATGCCTGCACATTGCCTAGAACCAGCTAAGCACTCCCTTGCTTAGTCCTCATGTTGGGCCTATCCTGGCCCTTCCTCTGACCATAGTTTGTTCTGCCTGACCAGAACCCCTAAGTCTCATAGTGCTGGTCTCTTTGTGAGCATCACCAATTGAGCATCCCTCCGAGACTCCTGTCTCCAATCCTCAGCCCAGGACTCCAACAGTCCACTCCTAGACGACCCACCTAGACTCATGATATAGTCCACTCATGGACCGACAGTCCACTGCATCACCCTTGTCTCCATCCTCTGACATCATCATAGAACTTCCTTAGCTGAGTCCAACCTCAGACACTCTTCTTGACCTGGCCTTGTACCCATGCCATGTACTGACCCTGTTGGGCCTCACCCTGAATGTACACACTGCCCTCAGACTCCCCTGTCCTTGGCCCCAGTCCACTGGTTTTCTAACAGAACCCATCCTAGTCCCTTGGCTCCCCAGCTGAGCTCCAGCCTCCCAACCAGACCCTATGCCAGACCCTCAGTAGGATTACTCACATATCCATGGACATCTTCTATCTGAGTTCCATCATTGACAATGGCATATGTGCCTTTCCTTAGCTTTAGCCTTTCTTAGAACCCTGCCTCGTGCATTCTTCTATTATCACCAAAGGTGATGCTTCTCTCGCTTAGCCAAGATCATTGATTGACAGGACGCTTCCTGATCAACAGATCTGTAGTGCATATGACTCATTTTATTACTCATTCATTGAGTCATACTTCACCATTTCCTTTAGGAATGTGCACCCCTCATCCATTCAGCACATCTCCTCTACTTAGCCATACCACAGCTGGATTCCCTTACTTAGATGCCCAGTCTGTGCACATACTTGACCCCTATATAATAGATGCTCCATAGTCCTCAATACCTTAGCTTAGTCTACCTGAATCACCATACTACCTTAGATTCATAGACTCACTGATAATACCAATGCCTTTCCATTGACCTCATCTGGAAGGCCACCCCAGCTCCTTGACCAGCTGCCTACCATGTAGCTCTAGAATGTGAGAACTCACCTTCTTGTGCCCCCTCTCACCTCTGGCAGTCTGCTCCCCAGACTACCATAGCTCAAGTCCTAGAAGGTAGCTTACCCTCAGGTCCATGTGCGACCCTGCCCAGGCCATGCATAACACTTTGGTACTATACCATAGAGCAGACTCCTAGTAGCCCCATGACTAGAAGACCTTGATGTCATCCAAGCTTCCGACATCCCTCATCCACTTAACTTTTGAGACTGCTTAACCACCAGGTCAAGTGTAACAAAAGATCAAGCTTCTCTCATGCAGACTACCTTCACTGTAGATCCAATTCCCCTTGATTCTCAAGCATGCTCTTTGTGAGCAGATACCTCAAATCCAAGCAGAACCATAGCCTCCCAATGATCCACCATCAACCCTCATTGGTCTCAATCATGAGAACAAGTTACCACTGACCTCTTTGAGTTGGAAGCTCCCCAAGACTTCCTGTCCTCCCCAGAATCAAACCCAGATCTTAACCTTGACTCCATCTTTGGCCCCAACAAAGAGCTTACCCTTTGACATCAGTTCTCTGCCAAACTAAACATTCCCAGGGAACCAACCCCACCATCCCCAATCCTATGAACCAGGAACCCTCCTTTTGGCAGCTTTCCCCTTTTGTACCCACCCCAACCCCTGACTGCTTTACCAGAAGCACCTATGGCCCCATCCACCAAACCCACTGAGCTACACCTTGGCATCCCAGAAGATTTTAATGGCTCTTTCAACAAGGCAGAAGACTGGCTTGGGACTGTTGTCTTCTACCTTGTAGTAAATGCTGACATCTATGATACCAATGCCAAGAAGGTCACCTACACCCTTTCCTTTATGAAGAAGGGCTCCACTAAAGTCTGGGTGGCCAGAAAATCCTTAGCCAAGCCACCCTTGACCTAGGAACCTTTGATGAATTCTCTAATGCCTTTTCCAAATCCTTTGTCTGAAATGATACCATTGCTTCCAGTCTCCATTGGTTGGCCATGACCAAAATGGTCAAATGAAGGAATAGAGAGGGGTATTCCCCTTCCCTCACTGAATACACTGCCTGGTTCCAGAACCATGTCTCTATTGCCAAAGTCACTGACTGTTACACTTGGCCTGGGTAGGGTCGAGCGTAGACTCAAGAGTGAGGTCTGGGACAAAGGAATACCAGCATTCTTGACGCTACGGTATGACTAGGGGCTTCAGGCGAGGTATCTGCTCACAAAGAGTACACTCAGCATCAAAGGATATGATGAGTCTGAAGGGGACAAGTCTTATCCTGGTCTTGGGAGGTCAAGCATAGGAGTTATCTCAAAGGTATGATTGAGTAGCTCTAGCTTAAGGAGTACAAGCATAAAGACTACTGTTTATATACTCAAGCCATAGAAGGTCATGGAAGTCTATGGAATGAGCGGGAGAACGAGGAACTAAGAGAGATATGACTTGGGGAATCGTAAGGACTTGGGAGGAGTCAAAGTGAGTCATATCCACTGTGGATCTGTCAATCAATGTCGATCAGAAGCAGCTGTTGATCAACGATTATCATGAAACAGAGAAGTGGTCGGAGCAACCTGAAGCGACAATGACAGTGGAGTCATTAGTCAGAAATGAAATGTATGATGCGGTCTGTGAGATAAAGATCTATGTGCCATGAGAATGGAGTCTGGGTAATGCCAGATGAGGTGGATAGCGATCTGCTGAGACTAAGCTAAGGAAAAGAAGAAAAAGAAATAAATGGACCAGGTCAAGTCGTAACACTACCCCCCTCTTACACTCCTCAATGCCACTTGAGGAGTCCTAAAGGTCAATGTAGTCCCTATTGGGGGAACCAGTGACGTTAGTGTAGGCCATGTCATCCCATATGTCATTCATAAAGTCAGGTTCTGGCTCATCCTGGATGCAGGATGCGAGCAGGTGAGGTCGTGGATGGTGTGACCATCTCGAAGAACGAGAGGAGCTGGAAGAATGAGATGAGGATGAGGACGAAGTAGCGGGGCGGGGATGATGGCAGAGGGGACACTGGTTCTGGATGTGTCTGGGGTGCATGCGAAGACAAAAGGGACACTTATACTCGGGGCAGTCAATGCGCCAGTGGCCAAGACAGTGACAATGGAAACAGGATGTGTTGTACATGGGATGATTGGGGGTAAGGCTGATCTCACCTTCATTCATGAGATGAACCCTCTCAAGTCGATCAATGAGGTTAACCTCGCTGGGGGATAAGGGAGAGGATGATGTGGACGGTGTCAGAGCAACCGGCTCAGCGGGTGAGGGGACTAGAATGGTTTTGAGAGGGAGAGGGGGTCGAACAGGGGGAAGGGGGAGACCAGCCTTTGTGAGATCCTGAGAATAGCGTTCAATGTCAGTGATGAAGTCCAGCATATTGAGCTGGTGCATGGCCGATAGGAGATATGACTGAATACAGTGGGCTACAAGGCAGAGCTGCAAGGAGAAAAACTCTGACTGGGCATTTGTGGAGGTGAACGAGGCGATGGGGTCGAGACGCGAGACCTGCAAAAAAGCTAAATATAGTGATTCAAGAGGGGAATCTACATCTAAGTGTGCCTGCATGGTAGCTGCAAGGTGGGAGTCATGGAGGTGGGTCTGAAGGAGACATCCAGACTCACATGACAGCGGGTCGGACCGAAGGGGGTATGCAAAACAGGGTACATTGATGGAGAGAATGGTCTTGGGTTTCTCTTCCTCATTGAGGACAGAGGGCCAAGGGAGGGGAGCTGTGTTCCAACCGGGAGTGGCAGTGTTGCTGGAGCACTCATTGGCGAGAACCATAGGGGGGTGAATGGTAGGGATGGAGAGTTCCTGGGTGAGAGGGAAGGATTCATCGACTCCCTCAAGTGGAGTGAGAGCGGAGTCAGTGAAGGATGACTTGGTAAGAGAGGACTCGGTGGACAGGGAGTAAGACATGTTGGCTAAGTATCAAAGGTTGGTGAAACAACCCAAAGCGTCTAGCACTGAGCAGTCATCGTGAAGAGCTGGACTAGGTCGCAAATGTCATAGTGCCTTTATACTGGGCTAGAGTGGAGGTGAATAAATGTAGTCACCCTAGTGTAGAGCACCTAAGCTCCGAAGGGAAGTATGTCAACTGAGATGTAGAGCCAAAGTCTGACTGGTATTAATCCTTAGACAGGATCTCAAGTAGATGATTGGGGCATGAACAGAAGAACAAGACTGGTGTTAGCCAGCTTGGCTTCTGGTCTTTTATACTATAGTAAGTTATTTGTACATGTTTAGGTAATTAAGCTAAATAAGGGTATAGTACGTGGCAGCATAGCAAAGCGTGAGGAAAACATAAGGCATAAGGCTATGAAGTGGAGATTAAAGAGAAGCATGATGGGCAATGCACAGCAGTGCACAGGTATGAAATGGAAGAGAAGCATAAAGGAAATGAAAAAAGACTTAATGTGAAAAGGAAGCGATGTGCATAGCCATGCATAGTGCGGAGATGAAGAGATCTAAGATATAATGAACTCTATAATAATGTCAATAAAGGTAAACAAAGAGAGTCTGTGATAAGATGTCAGATGTTGACATGATAAGGATAAGATGAAAAGATAAGAGATAAGTTAAGAGAACTTAGCATGTAAGGTGAAAATTGACTTTGTAGAAATTGAACTGTAACAGTCGGTAGGACTCAGTTGGTGATGCTCACGTAGAGACCAGCACGTAGAGTTCTAAGGAGGAAAGATCTTGGGGTGAAGCTTCTTATAGCTCCGGAGGACTGCTTGTGCATGTTTAAACTCCCGTTCAGGGAGCCAGGTGTTGTCAGTGGCTGTGAAGCCGTGCCAGCGGACAAGGAACTGATGGTTGGTGATGGAGCCCTGGTGTCATACGATCTTTTCAATCTCATATTGTTCTTCTCCATTGATAAGATCAGGTGGGGGCAATGGGAAGTTGGGGCCATGCACGGAGTTCTCCTTGTAGGGAGTGAGGAGTGATGCATGGAAGACCGGATGTATTTTCCACGTCTTGGGGAGGCAGAGTTGGTATGTGATTGGGGACAATATCTTGGTAATGGTAAAAGGCCCTTCACATTTTGGGGCAAATTTCGGGCGAGTCAGGTTTCATTTCAGATTTCTGGCCTTGAGCCAGACTTGATCCCCTTTCTCAAACGGAGTGAAATTCTTCTTGTTTCGAGAAGCCATGACTTGCCTAGCTAGTTTGTGTGCAGCAAGGGCTTCTTGGCAAGTGGCAGTGAGCTCCTTGATGCAGTCCTCCATGGCAGGAAGATCTGTAAGTGGAAGGACGGTGGGGACCAGAGTGGGTTCATATCCTATCATTAGGTAAAACAGAGATTTACTGGTAATGGAATGGGGGCAGTGATTGTGAGCAAATTTGGCGTGGATCAACCGATCAGCCCATGTGGTAGGATTGTTCCCCACAAAGATCCACATGTAGGTTTCAAGTTCCTGATTGATCTGCTTGGTTTCCCCATCAGTCTGGGGGTGATACGCAGTGGATGACACAAGGGAACATCTGAGAAGCCTACTGAGTTCTTTTGCAAAGTGAGAAGCAAATTGGGGGCCTCAATTGGAGATGATCTTCTCATAGAGGCCGAATCTGGGGTAAACCTTCTTAAAATAGAGGATGGCAATGTCCTCCACAGTGGCGGTCTTAGTGGTAGGGCAGAAAATAGCCCCCTTCAAAGATGTGAAGTCAGCCCAGTGTTACACTTTGCTGTAGGCTAGGCATTATCTCAAGGAGTCAAGCAGACTTGGAGTGTTGGAAGCTTGGATGACGTTGAGGACCTCTAGCCATGGTGCTACTAGAGGGCTGCCCTGCTGTGGAAGCGAAGGGTGGACTTGGGACTGAGGCTGAGATCAGATGAGGTCTGCAGTAACTCGTAGAATTGAGAAGATCAAGCTTAGTGTTACAGGTTGAGTGCTATGGTTTAAATAGACAAGCCATGGTAAAGTAATAGAACTAGATGGAACACTGAGGAACAAGGGTGAGTCAGCACGTGTGTGGCATCAAAGTTGATGGAACATCAGAGAACATATGAGTAATACAATGGTAAAAAGGTATTGTCAAGCGGGGCTTGAACAGCGAGACGAGTAGATATGAGGCAAAAGAGATAGGCATAAGGTGGAGTATAGCAAAAGAGGAACGAAAGGAAAAGAAAACGTAACACCCAGACTATTACAGCTGTGAAACCATTGGACTTGGGGAGATCCGTGATCATGTCGCATGAGATCTGTTGAAAGGGGCGGGTGGCAGTGGACTTGTTGGGGGTGAGCGGAGGGGTCATGGGATGGGTGTTGACCTTGTGCTGCTGGCAAGGAGCACAGCCCTCAACATACTTGCAAATGTACTGGGCCAAACCAGGCCACCAGAACTCACTCGCAATGAGCTGTCGAGTCTTGAGAAAACCAGGGTGGCCGGCAGATTTGTGGTCGTGACACTGTTGGAGAATGGACTTGCATAGTCCGGCAACAGGTGGGATATAGATGTGACCTTGGTAGGTCAAAATGCCTTCATGTAGTTGCCAATCACTCAGGCGGGAGTGGAAGGCAGTGGGAGTAGAGCCATCAAAGGCTTGAAGCATCTGAAGGAAGAGGGGATCGTCCTTAGATGTAGTCTTAATGTGATTTTGGAGGGCAGAATCAATGAGCTGGACAAAGATGGAGTCTGGTAGGAGGACAGTCTGGGTGTTGTCCAGTATGGAAATACCACAGGTAATTCCACGTGCACAGCTGAGGGCAATGAGGAAAAAGAGTGGGCCTGAAGTGGGAGATACTCACTTCTAGGAGAGTGAGTTGTTGTAAAGCATATAGCAAAGTCTTGAGTAGCTGACTGGGTGTTCTGAGTAGGAATAAGACTTGTATTGTGAGAGTGAAGACACATCCTACTTATAGGATATCGTGTCTGTATGTACGTATGTACATCTCTATTGTAATAGGTAAGTCCATGGAACATTGAGGAATGTCATGGAATGTATGTGTAATACATTTGTAATGTATTGGAAATAGTCTTGGTAATGCCAAGACATTTCTCAGTCAGCTGTCATCCTATTGGACGATAAGATATCTGTTATCTATGAGATCATATGTGATGAGTAATAGAGATAGCATAATGGCCTCTGTCCAGGCCCGCCTAGAATCATGGTAGTTGATAAGAAAGATAAGATATGAATACCATGATTCCCGATACTCCTCCTCGCTATTTCAATTGCAATTTGGGATATGGTGTGAGTCTGATGTGTGTGCGGTTCAGTTCAAACTTTTGCCATATAAGGTTCTTCGTGAAGATATCTGCAAGTTGTTCCTGTGTTGGAATGTAAAACAAGGATATCTCTCCAAACTCCTGGACGGCATCTTGGATATAGTGATATGAGATTCCAATGTGCTTGGATCATCCTTCCTGAGCTGAGTTCAAAGTGAGGAAGATTGCACTTTGGTTATCCATGAGAAGTGGTACTGTCTTGAGCATAAAACCAAGTTCAGATAGTAGATTCTGAATCCATGCAACCTGCTTTGCGACTTCTGTCATCGCAATATACTCTGCTTCTGTGGAAGAATGCACTACGTGCTTCTGTCATCTCGATAGCCAGGAGACAATACAATCTGCGAAATGGATAGCATAACCTGTGGTAGACCTTCTAGTCTCCAGGTCTCCAGCCCAATCAGTATCACTGTAAGATAGGAACCCTTTCTTCATATCTGGCGTTCTCCCCTTATATAGCAGACAAAGGGTCTTTGTCCCAAGGAGGTAGTGAATGATGTATAATGCCATGAGCTTATGCTTCTCTGTAGGGTTTGATGAAAACTGTGACATCTTGATAACGGCAAAGGCAATATCAGGTCTGGTTCCTAGCATAGCATATAAGATGGAACCAATGATAGACTGATATTTGGTGTGTAGTTTGGCTGTGGCAGTATAGTCATCTGGTGCTGGTGAAGAGTTATAGCCTAATGGAAGAGGTGTCCTAGCAGGCTTAGCATTTTCTAAACTGAAATGCTTGATGATCTTCTCAATATACTTGATCTGATCAAGTCTTAGGGTGCCAGCAGTGCAATCCCTGGTGATCCTCATGTTGAAGTACTTCTTCACCTCACCTAGATCTCGTGATTCCCATCGTTTCATGAAGATAGCTTTCTCCATGAGGACTAGAGCATCATTGTTGCCCATGAAGAGGGCATCATCAACATAGATGATAAGAACAATGATATCTTTTTTAACAAATTTGATGTAGACTCCTGGATCTGAATAACAGTGGCAATAGCCAAATTCCAGTAGAGTCTTGTGTAGAGCTTTGTTCCATTGAAGTGCTGCCTGCTTCAATCCATATATGGCTCTCTTTAATTGGCAAACTTTTTTCTCCTGTCCCTGTTGAACAAAACCTTCTGGCTGCTTCATATAGATCTCTTCGTCAAGCTGTCCGAAGAGGAATGCAGTCACAATGTCCAGTGTGTGGATGAGCCAATTCTGTTGGCATGCGATGGCGAATAGTAACCTGGCTGTTTTGAAGTGAGGTACCGGTGCGAAGGTGTGTTCATAATCCAATCCAAAGACTTGTGTAAAGCCTTTTGCTACAAAACATGACTTCTTGCGTCCATTTGGCTTGACAACGTATGTCCATCTTCCCATTATGGGTGTTCGTCCTGGTGGTAGATCTGTAAGCTCCCATACTTCTCTCTTCTTCAATGATTCCATCTCTTCCTTCATAGATTCATGCCAGTTGTGCTGCTCAGAATGTGGTAGCTTGGCCACATCTCAGTAATGAACCAGTATGCTGATAGCATGTGCAGCTGCAATTGCGTGAACCTGAAACCATTGAGCACTGTACATCTGACCTAAGTCATCCTGCTCATTAGTTGGTCTCGAGTCTTTGCTTGGTTTAAATGACTCCTCCTGAAGTAGATCCTTCCCTTCTTTGAGATCTTTCTCAATATCAACAGGTGGTCTATCTCCGTAGGCGTTATCAGGTTTCAACGTAGGCTTCTTAGCTCTTCCTGATCATCTAGGTTCAGGGAATGATGGTCTCTCCTGCTCCTCTCTATGGCTCTCAGATCTTGTGTGATCTGGTCTCCTCTGATGTGGTAGTTGTCTATGATCCACATCCCATTCCATCTTAGCTCATCTGGGTGGTAGCCATGAGGATGGTCTAGGTGTTACATTTTCTTTTCCTTTTGTTCCCCTTTTGCTATGCTTGGCCCTATGCCTATCTCTTTCATCTTGTACCTACTCGTCTCGCCATTCGAGCCCCACTTGATGATACCTTTTACCATTGTATTACTCATATGTTCCTTAACGTTCCATTGACTTTGATGCCATGTATATGCTGACTCACCCTTGTTCCTCAGCGTTCCATCTAGTTCCATCACTTTACCATGGCTCATCTATTTAAACCGTAGCACTTGACCTGTAACACTAAGCTTGATCTTTTCAATTCTATGAGTTACTGCGGACCTCGTCAGATCCCAGTCTTAGTCCTTGTCTACCCTCCGCTTCCACAAGCAGGGTAGCCCTCTAGTAGCACCATGGCTAGAGGTCCTCAACATCGTCCAAGCTTCCGACACTCCCAAGTCCACTTGACTCCTTGAGATAATGCCTAGCCTACAGCGAAGTGTAACACTAGGCATCTTAGGTCTAATTGGTGTGCCAGGATGGTCAGGAGGTTCTCTAGAGTCCATCTGTATAGGTGATGGTTCTCTAGGTGGTGGATCCATAGTAGGTGGATCTGGTTCTTCATCCATACATGTGTGATGAGAACTGTGAGAGTCGTGTGATGATCCATGAGTGGAAGGTGTTGATGATCTTGATGATCTTGATGATCCAGAGTGTTGCAATCTCTGATCTTGAGGAAGTGGTGCATTATGCAGATCTCCTCAAGCTCTGACTCTAATCCCTATAGGTAGAGAAGCATCCTTCTCTTGAGAGTCCTTGTCTCGGGATTTGATGTTGTCATCCTCTTCATTGTGTGAAGGTGGATTGTCAGGTAGCTTGTCGTATGCTTCTCTGGGATGATGTGGAAATGTGAATTCATCAAATATAGTGGTTGATGAGATGAAAACCCATCTTCTCATTTTTGACCAGAAACGATAGGCTTTGGTGTTGGACTTGTATCCAATAAATGTCATCTCCTCTGCCTTCAGCTTTAGCTTGCTAACCCTTTGGTCCTTAGGTATGAAGATGTAAGCCAGTGACCCAAACACTTAGAAGTATGAAACATCTGGAGTGTTTCCATTCCAGAGTTCTATAGGTGTTCTCCAATTGATACATTGCATGGGTTGATGATTGTATATGTGGAGAGCTGTCTCCACAGTATCTTGCCAGAAGATATCCGCTAGTCCAGCATGGTGCCTCATAGCTTCTGCTTTCTCTAGGATGGTCCGATTAAATCGTTCTGCTCTTCTGTTTTGCTGTGGGAGATGTGGGATGGATGTTCTATGAACAATCCCTTTGGACGCGAAGAACATCAAAAGATCTTGATTAAGATATTCCCCTCCTCGATCTGAGCAAACAGAGTGGAGTGTGTAACCCATTTGGGTCTTAGCCCAAGCAACCAGTGCTTTGAACCGGTCAGAAGCATTGGATTTCTATGCAATAAATGCACAAGTGGCGAAGCCAGAGTAATCATTGATAAAGGTCATGATCCATTTGGCCTTGATCTGTGACAAAGTCAGCAGTTCAACTAGGTCAGTATGAATCTCGCCAAGTAGAGTGGTAGCTCTCTTGGTGGAGGCAGGTAGTTCTTGTTTATGCATCTTTCCCATAGCACAACTGGGACAAGGTGGATATGATGCTAGTGGTGAGGGGAAGATTGGAACACCCTTTGTAGAAAGGTGTGCATAATGAAGGGCATTTTTAGATGTGTGGCCGAAATGCATATGCCACAGGTTGTAATTCTTCACATCTTGTAATGACTTGATCCCACCATCTGGAGTAATCAACAGAGACTGAAACCAGTGGAGTGGACTGTTTGGTAACAAAGCAAATGCCTGTATTACCAAACATCATTTGCTATCCCAGATCTTGGTAGTTTCTTTAATCTCACACTTGTAACCATTCTTGGTAAGTGTGGTAACCAATAGCAATCGGTGTGATGTGTCTGGTGCATACCATACTCCAGTGAGTATAGTTATATGTGAGGGTTTCTGTGAGAATGGTTGTAGTATGCATACCATTCCTGGTCCAATCATTTTCATGATGGCACCATTAGCTGTATTGGCTACTCTCTCGGCAGTTCCAAGGTGACAGAAATCATCTAGGTATAGTGTAATATGGTCAGAGCACCCACTATCAACCATCGAGTGATCCTTGATGAATGTTGAATCTTTACTTCCTAGGACATATAGTCCTGAGTAATAGTCAACATCATAGTTATCATTCCAATCATCATAACTAGGGACATAAGAACCAGCACGTTGTGCCTCATGATGATCATGGTAGTCCCATTTCCATTCTCTGTTTGCTTTGCGATGGGTATCTCCATAAAAGTCCTCTTGCATAACTCCAGCTCCTTGTGAGGAGGTCTTGAAGTCCTTAGAAAGGCACTTCAGTGTAGAAGGTGGAGTTGATCTGAAAGTGCTTGGCTGGTTTAGGAAGTCCAAGCCTTTCAATCAGGGATGTAGATCCTGATGCTATCCCCATCCTGTCATCTTCATCATTCCTATCTCCCCATCCAGCAGTGGTAGTAGTGGATTTGACATCTTTGGTGTTGAACTTGTAGGCCTGAGCTGGCAACTCAAAGTCCTGCTCAGCATAGTCTTCGTCATACCCCCCATCATACTCTATGACGTGGGCAAAGCCATCAACCTCGTGCACAAGTGCATGGCCCTGCTGTCCTTGCCTTTTCCTCGTCCTCTACCATGCTTTTGCTGGTGTGTCTGGAAGTTCTGCCTATTGTGGGCAGCTTGCTCATTTGAGCGATCCTGTTGGTAAGGGTGAGTGTTACCTCTTGGGTTACCTTGTCCCCTTCTCCCTCCTTGATTCATTCCTCGAGTGGGGTAGCCTCCTCTCTGAGGCTGTACCTGTGTATTCCAGAGCTGTTGCTATAAAGGTGGTGGACCGTGTTGGATAACATTGGTCCTATGTGTCTTGGATTGATCTCTGGTTTGTATAAAGTGAGCATGAGAGGTAAGAGGAGTGCATGTAGCACCTCGAAGTTGTAACTCAGATACAATCTTCGGTATGATCTCTTTGACTTTGAAGTTTGCAAGAGTTGTGGTCTGAGTGATCGTAGATAGGAAGTTCGCCCATGAACCAGGTAGTTGGGCAAGTATGAACATGGCGTGGAATTGATCCTTGAGGTCTAATCCTGCTATAGCCATATCGTTGAAGTTCTTCTGGATCTGGTTCACCACAGTGATGATGTCACTATGCTCATTCATGTGGTGAGACATAGCTTCCTTGAATAAATAAAACTGGCCTGTGACTCCAGTGGTGCCATATAGCATGGCAAGCTTATCCCATAAGTCCTTGGCTAAGGATGGGAAATCAACGCAAACATTATTGATGTTTTTGGGAGTATAATCCCAGGTAACCAGATGCTGTAGCTCCAGTGATAGGTAAACTGACATGGTTCCTAGGGTTCTAGCGTTGTGCTGCTTCCACTTGAGTCTATCCGCAAGTAGGCCTGCTGGGTCTGCATTTGCTAGTCCAGCGTATGTAGTGTCTCCTGATACCCAGGAGTACATGCCGATGACGTTAAGTGCACTGTGGATGAGCTGAGTCCAGAGATTATAGTTGGAAGCATCAGTAAGAATTGGGATGTGGGATTGGATGGAAGAGTCGATCTTGAACTTGGAGATGGATGGAAGTGCCATGGTAGATCAATCGAAGATGATTGAGAAGATAAACTGTTCAAAAGAATCAAGGTTAGTACTCACATAATCTAACTCAGAATAAAGTGGAGTATGTAAAGGGATGTCCAGAGTGTGGAAAAATGGTAAAGGTGATAGAAGAATGTGGAGCAGGGTAGAAGCGGATTGGGCTAGGAGTACTGATGGTGATGGTTCTTGATGTTGTATTGTAGACAATAGCTCAAACTGGACAAAGTCCAAGTTCTCCATATAGTGTGGGTTGATGATACAAATATCATCAGTGATATGAAGGAATTCCTGATTGCAGGATTTGTAAAACCATTCAAAAGAGTATTGTGAAAAAGAATTCATGATTATGTAAGAATCAGCAGCTCCTGGAAACCTCTCAGAGTTGTGCCCTAATCCTGGCCGCAGATCTCTTGCATAGCGACCTCCTAGATATCTCAACATGGGCCATCTTGACCCTAGTTGGTTTCTTCTTAACCCATCTCCATGGAGCTTGATGAGGTCATAGAACCCATCAAAGTCTCTCATCTTCTTGCAGAATACCTTCAATCTCTTCAAGTTCCCTATTAAGTCTCTGTACTTCCTCCCTAGCTTGTTCACCTCCTCTAGTGAGAGCATCTATCTGTCTTTCCTGATCTTTGATCTTTGTTAGTGAATCGACGTATAGCTGATAATAAGGATGTTGTGCTTTGAAGCACAAGTGGTGGTACTCATCAAACTGCCTATTCCACTCTCTCTGCATCAGTACTTCACCAATCTCGTATCTCTGCTCAACAGGTATGATGATGTCATCGTATGGATCAGTGGGAAATGGGTTCCCAATCCAACCATAGTGGTTGAATTCTTCAAAGTTGACTTTGAATGATCCAAGGAGATTGATGAAGTTGGAGTTCATAACGAAGTGGTCTTGACGCAGGATTTCGTATCCTTGAAAGTGAAGAGGGATATGGGGCGTAAGTTTGTATGAGTTGACTGGAAATGCAAGTCCTGCACTCTCATAGTAGGATGTGATAGTCTCTCTGCGAAATGCGAAGGTATTGAAGTATCTAGGCATGTTGAAGTTTGATCTCTCAAGTTCTTCCCTGGGTATCTGAACTGGGAAGACAACTTGGTTGGTGATGGAAATGCGATTGAAGATGATTGGAATCTGGATGAGAGCTCTAGAGAAGACGACAAGCTTATCCGTTCTGTCATCAAGATGAACTTCCACTATCATCAGATCCTCTGTTAGTCTAGCAACATATCTGGATCTTCCATCTCTTCCTCGTGCCAGTATGTAGCCAGCAGGAAAGGTACATGCAGGGGCATTAGATGATGGAAGAGGTGACAGTTCTCCCATTGAAACACGTCAGGTTGGAGAAGTGGAGCTTGCATGTCCTATGGCATCGATTATCTGGTAAGGAGGAGGAAAGGTTGCAGATGGTATACATATATGAAGAGCTGGTGGGGAAGGAACAGGAAGTGGCAGATGTATAGGCTGGTCCGGAGGTCCAACGTTGGCAATCCAAGCTGGTTCATGATCTGGATCTCCGTCACTGTTGTACTCAGGAGTATTGATAAAGGTATCCTGGTCAGGTGTGGTAGGCGGTGTGTCCAGTAATTTGGCGAAAGGTCTCTGAGAATCTGGAGTGGATAGGATAGGGGGAGAAGGTGAAGAATGTTGGAAAGGGAGAGAAGCTGATACTGAGGCAGAAGTGGTCTGACATGGACAAGCCTGATTGATCGCTGTATAGCATCGACACCTGATACACCTTGAAGATCTGCAAGAGCAGATCTCTCCTGTCTCTAGCAGAGTTCCACAAGCATCACAAGGTATGTGATTGAGTGGTCCTGTTACGAGTTGACTTGGCCCTGTTCATTTCATTTCTTTATTTTACTTAGCCTAGTCTCGATGGATCGCTATCCATCTCGTCTGGCCTCACCCAGACCACTCTCACGCAGTATGTAGGTTGATACTCCCACGGACTGCATCTTTTTCTCA
>JBBPSV010000498.1:0-17326 GCA_038093795.1 Retiboletus fuscus
GACTCACCGAACCCTTCGACGCTGAGCGTGCTCTTCGTGAGCAGATACCTCGCCCGAAGGCTCTTAGTCGTACCGTAGCGTCAAGAACGCTGGTACTCTCCTAGTCCCTAGACCCCTTTTGAGTCTATGCTCGACCCTACCCAGGCCAAGCGTAACAGTCCCTGGATCTCTTCTCGCCGGCCCGGATGCCCTGTCCTGTCACCCTGACTTCCTTGCCCATGCACCAGACAACACTTAGATGGTTCTCCTACCAGACTCCATCTTTGTCTGGCTCATCGATTCCACGCTCCGGGATCACATCAAGACTACATCAAAGGATGACCCCCTCTTTCTCCAGACACTTCAGGCCTTTGATAGCTCTGTTCCCCCCGCCTTTCGCTCCTGCCTTAGCAATTGGCAACTCCACAAAGGTGTGCTGACCTATCAGGGTCGCATCTACATCCCCCCCATTGCCAGACTGCGTAAGTCCATCCTCCAGCGGTGCCATGATCATGAGTCTGCCAGTCACCCCGGCTTCCTTAAGACTCAACAACTCGTTGTGAGCGAGTTCTGGTGGCCTGGTTTGGCCCAGTACATTCACAAGTATGTCAAGGGCTGCGCCCTTTGCCAGCAGCACAAGGTCAACACCCATCCTACAACCCCTCCACTCACGCCCAACAAGTCCACTGCCACCCGCCCCTTTCAGCAGATCTCGTGCAATATGATCACGGACCTCCCCGAATCCAACAGTTTCACAGCTGTAATAGTCTGGGCCAACTTCGCATCTTCGAAGGGGGCTGTTTTCTGCCCTACTACCAAAACAGCCATGGCGGAAGACGTCACCATCCTTTATTTTAAGAAGGTTTACCCCAGATTCAGCCTCTATGAGAAGATCATTTCTGATCGAGGCCCCCAATTCGCTTCTCACTTCGCAAAAGAACTCGGTAGGCTTCTCGGATGTTTCCTTGTGTTATCCACTGCATATCACCCCCAGACTGATGGGGAAACTGAGTGGATCAATCAGGAACTCGAGACCTACATGCAGATCTTTGCGGGAAACAACCCCACCATGTGGGCTGATCGACTGATCCATGCCAAATTTGCTCACAATCACCGCCCTCATTCCGTCACCAGCAAATCCCCATTTTACCTAATGATGGGATATGAACCTACTCTGGTCCCCACCGTCCTCCCACTTACAGACCTTCCTGCCGTGGAAGATTGCATCAAGGAACTCACAGCTGCCTGCTGTTATGCTTGGCCCGGATAGGGTCGAGCGTAGACTCAAGGGATTTCTAGGGACTAGGAGAGTACCAGCGTTCTTGACGCTACGGTACAACTAAAGACCTTCGGGCGAGGTATCTGCTCACGAAGAGCACGCTCAGCATCGAAGGGTTCGATGGGTCTGAAGAGGACAAGTCTTATCCCGCAGTAGGAGGTTGAGCGTAGGAGTTATCTCAAGAATATGATTGAGTAGCTCTAGCTTAGGGAATACAGGCTTAGAGACTACGGTTTATATACGGGAGTCATGGAACGTCATGGAAGCCCGTAGAAAGGGCGGGTTAATGCGGGATGAAGGGAGATGTGACTCGGGGAAGTGTAAGGACTCGGGATGAGTCGAAACGAGTCACATCCGCTGTGGATCTGTCGATCAGTGTCGATCAGAAGCAGCTGTCTATCAAAGATTATCATGAAACGAAGAAGTGGCCGGAACGGCCCGAAGCGACATTGACAACGGGGTCAATAGTCGGAAATGAAAAGAAGATGCGGTCCGTGGGAGTATCGACCTACGTGCCGTGCGGAGATAGTCTGGGTAGCGCCAGACGAGATGGATAGCGATCCATCGAGACCAAGCTAAGTGAAAGAAAAGAAAAGAAATAAACGGGGCCAGGTCAACTCGTAACACCCGCCAGGAAGCCCTTGCTGCGCACGAACTAGCTAGGCAAGTCATGGCTTCTCGGAACAAGAAGAATTTCACTCTGTTCAAGAAAGGTGATCAAGTCTGGCTCGAGGCCAGAAATTTGAAATGCAACCTGACTCACCCAAAATTTGCCCTGAAACATGAAGGACCTTTTACCATTACCAAGGTACTGTCCCCGATCACGTATCAACTCCGCCTCCCCAAGATGTGGAAAATACATCTGGTCTTCCATGCTTCACTCCTCACCCCTTACAAGGAGAACTCCATACACAGCCCCAACTTCCCATCACCTCCACCTGACCTTATCGATGGAGAAGAACAATATGAAATTGAAAAGATCGTACGACACTGGGGTTCCGCTGTCAACTGACAGTTCCTTGTCCGTTGGCATGGCTTCACCACTACTGACGATACCTGGCTCCCTGAACGGGAATTCAAACATGCACAAGCAGTCCTCCGAACCTATAAGAAACTCCACCCCAAAGTCGTTCCTCCTTAGAACTCTACGCGCTGGTCTCTACGTGAGAATCACCAACCGAGTCCTACCAACCTTTGATACTTCGTAGCATGTCTTACTCCCTGTCCACTGAGTCTTCCCTCACTGAATCCTCTTTCGCCAACTCCTGAAACGACCAAACACCTTACTAGGGTGCTAAGCCTTCAAGAGGTCAAGTTAGGTGTGACTTGTAGCACTGGAGTGTTAGGGAGAACTCCAAGAGGACAAGACTGGGGAGCCAGTCAAGTCCTAGGAGGCTTATATAGTGTCTAGGAGTTTACAGGTATGTACACTAGATCTATGATATGCTATGCTAGAGTGAGGACTAGGTGAGGCTAAGGCTATGTGGAAGGCTATGTACATGAGGGAGTCTAGACTAACATATGTAGGGTGACCATGTATAGGGTAGTACTAGCCATGTGTAGGGTAGTCATGTGTAGGGTACTAGTAACCATGTGTAGGGTACTATACCATAAGGAGGGCTAGACTAACATGTGTAGGCCATGTAGTAGTCTAGGCTTGGGACTAAGAGTCTGGACTTGAGCATATAGTGCTCTCGGGTTATAGGAGCTATAGATAGGGGCTATATGCGAGAGTCATTGTAGAAAGCCAGGGAAAATAGGAGAAAGTAGGGGAAAATTACTGTAGTCTCCTGAGGCTATGACAGTGGCTGTAACAACTCCACTCTTCCCTCACTCGAGGGAGTCGACGAGTCTTCACCCCTCACCTGGGAACTCTCTATCCCCACCATTCATCCTCCCATGGTTCTCGCCAACGACTGCATCAGCAACTCCGCCACCCCCGGGTGGAATACCACACCCCTCCCTTGGCCCTCTGTTCTCAATGAGGAAGAGAAACCCAAGACGATCCTTTCCGTCAATGTACCATGTTTCACTTACACCCTCCGGTCTGACCCACTGTCATGCGAGTCAGGACGCCTCTTACAAACCTGCCTCCGAGACTCTCGTTTGGCCGCCACCATGCAGGCCCACTTAGATGTAGACTCTCCTCTCGAATCTCTATACTTAGCATTTTTACAGGTCTCGCATCTCTACCCCATAGCCTCGTTTACCTCCGCCAATGCCCAGTCTGAGTTCTTCTCCACACAGCTCTGCCTTGTAGCCTGCTGCATCCGCTCCTACCTCCTATTGGCCATGTACCAGCTCGACATGCTGGACTTTGTCACAGACATTGAACATTATTCCCAGGACCTTGCCAGGGCTGGTCTCCCTGCTCTCCCCATTCGTCCCTCTCTTCCTATTGAAACCATTCTCGTTCCCTCGCCGGCTGAGCCAGTCGCTCTGACGCCATCTGCGTAGTCCTCCCCACTATCCCCTAGCGAGGTAAACCTCATTGACTGCCTTGAGAGGGTTCACCTCATGAATGAAGGTGAGATCAGCCTCACACCTGACCACCCCTTGTACAACGCATCCTGCTTCCACTGCCACCGCCTTGGACACTGGCACATAGACTGCCCAGAGTACAAGTGTCCATTCTGTCTGCGCATGAGCCCAGGACATATCCAAAACCAGTGTCCTCTCCATCGTCATCCCCATCCCACCACACCATCCTCATCTTCATTATATTCCTCTAGTTCCTCTGGCTCGTCGCGATGGTCGCACCACCTGCAACCTCGCTCGCTTGCGTCCCAAATCCAGGACGAGCCAGAGCTCGATTTTACAGATGACGTGTGGGACAACATGGCCTACGCCAACATCACCAGTTCCCCCAACAGGGGCTACATCGACCTCTAGGAGTCCTCAAGTGGCATTGAGGAGTGTAAGAGGGGGGTAATGTTACGACTTGATCTGGCCCCGTTTATTTCTTTGTACTTTTTCGTTAGCTTAGTCTCAGTGGATTGCTATCCATTTTGTCTGGCACTACCCAGACTCCTCTCACACAGCACGTAGGTTGTTATCCCACGGACACCGCATCATACTTTTCATTTCCAACTAATGACCCTGCTGTCATCGTCATCTCAGGTCATTCTGACCACTTCTTCGTTTCACGATAATCTTTGATTGACAGCTGCCTCTGATCAACACTGATCAACAGATCTGTAGTGGACATGACTCACATTGACTCCTCCCGAGTCCCTATGCTTCCTCGAGTCATGTCTCTTTTGGGTTCCTTGTTTACCCGCTCGCTCCATAGAGTTCCATAACCTTCTATGGCCCGAGTATATAAACAGTAGTCGCTACGCTTGTACTCCTTAAGCTAGAGCTACTCAATTCTACCTTTGAGATAACTCCTACACTCAATCTCCCAAGACTGGGATAAGACTTGTCCTCTTCAGACTCCTCTGATCCTTCGGCGCTGAGCATGCTCTTTGTGAGCAGATACCTCGCCCAAAGGCCCTCATCGTACCATAGTGTCAAGAACGCTGGTACTCCTCAGTCTTAGAAATATTCCCTTGAGTCTACACTTGACCCTACCCGGGCCAAGTGTAACATGTTCCTTCGTTTAAAGGAACTCTTCCTCTCCAAACCTGTACTCTGCCTTCCAGATCCCGCCACACCATTCGCCATTGTGACTGACGCCTCAGGCATGGCCACAGGTGATATTCTTTTACAAACAGATGAGAACGGTGCCTGGCATCCCTGCTCATACCTTTCCCAGTCGTTCTCCCCCACAGAACAAAACTACAACATCCATGACCGCGAACTTCTTGCGATCATTTGTGCCCTGAAATCCTGGCACCACCTCTTACATGGCTCTTCCACCCTGATCCAAGTCTTCACAGATCACAAGAACCTCACGTACTTCCAGGCCCCACAGAACCTCAACCGTCAACAAGCCTGCTGGTTACTAGACCTTGCAGACTTTGACTACAAAATGATCCATGTCCCTGGGTCTCTTCTCACCAGCCTGGATGCCCTTTCTCACTGCCCAGATTTCCTCGCTCACACGCCAGACAACACCCAGACCATCCTCCTACCGGACTCGATCTTTGTCTGGCTCATTGACTCCACACTCTGAGACCACATTAAGACTACGTCAAAGGAAGACCCCCTCTTCCTTCAGATGCTCCAAGCCTTTGACAACTCCATTCCCCCTGCCTTTCGCTCCCACCTCAGCGATTGGCAACTTCACGAAGGCATGTTGACCTATCAAGGTCGTGTCTACATTCCCCCTGTTGCCAGACTGCATAAGTCCATTCTCCAATGGTGTCACGACCATGAGTCAGCCGGCCACCCCGGCTTCCTTAAGACTTGACAGCTCATTGCAAGTGAATTCTGGTGGCCTGGTTTGGCCCAGTATGTTCGCAAGTATGTTGAGGGCTGTGCCCTTTGCCAGCAGCACAAGGTCAACACCCACCCCACAACCCCTCTGCTCACACCCAACAAGTCCACTGCCACTTGCCCCTTTCAGCAGATCTTGTGTGATATGATCACGGATCTCCCCAAGTCCAATGGTTTCACGGCTGTAATAGTCTGGGCTGACTACACATCTTCAAAGGGGGCTGTTTTCTGCCCTACCACTAAGACTGCCACAGTGGAGGATGTTGCTGTTCTCTATTTTAAGAAGGTTTACCCCAGATTTGGTCTCTATGAGAAGATTATCTCAGATTGAGGCCTGCAATTTGCTTCTTGCTTTGCAAAAGAACTCAGTAGGCTTCTCGGATGTTCCCTTGCGTTATCTACTGCGTATTACCCCCAGACTGATGGGGAAACTGAGCGGATCAATCAGGAACTTGAAACCTACATGCAGATCTTTGCAGGGAACAACCCCACCACATGGGCCGATCAGCTGATCCACACTGAATTCGCTCACAATCACCGCCCTCACTCTGTCCACCGAGTCTTCCCTCACTGAGTCCTCATTTGCTGACTCTGCTCTCCCACCACTTGAGGGAGTCAATGAGTCTTCACCCCTTGCCCAGGAACTCTCCGTCCCCACTATCCATCCCCCTATGGTCCTCGCCAATGACTGTCCTAGCAATTCCACCACCCCCGGGTGGAACACCACACTCCTCCCTTGGCCCTCTGTCCTCGATTGTTATGCTTGGCCCAGGTAGGGTTGAGCATAGACTCAAGGGTAAGGTCTGGGACTAAGGAGTACCAGTGTTCTTGATGCTACGGTATGACTAAGACCTTCGGGCAAGGTATCTGCTCATGAAGAGCATGCTCAGTGTCAAAGGATACAATGAGTCTGAAGAGGATGAATCTTATCCTGGTCTTGGGAGGTCAAGCGTAGGAGTTATCTCAAAGGTAGGATTGAGTAGCTCTAGCTTAGAGCATACAAGCGTAGAGACTAGGGTTTATATACTCGGGCCATAGATGGTCATGGAACTCTATGGAATGAGCGGAAGAACAAGGAACAAAGGGAGATATGACTCAGAGAAGTGTAAGGACTCGGGAAGAGTCAAGGCGAGTCATATCCACTGCAGATCTGTCAATCAATGTCAATCAGAAGCAGCTGTTGATCAAAGATTATCATGAAACAGAGAAGTGGTCAAAACAACCTGAAGTGACAATAACAGCGGCATCATTAGTCAGAAATGAAATATATGATGTGGTCCGTGGGATAACAACCTATGTGCCATATGAGAGTAGCCTGGGTAGCACCAGGCGAGACAGATAGTGATCCATCGAGACTAAGCTAGGAAAAGAAAAGAAAAGAAATAAACAGGTCAGGTCAAGTCATAACATCAATGAGGAAGAGAAGCCCAAGACTATCCTTTCAGTCAATGTACCCCACTTTCCATACACTCTCTGGTCCGACCTGCTGTCATGCGAGTCTGGATGCCTCCTCCAGACCTGCCTCCATGACTCCTGCCTCACAGCTACTATGCAGGCACATTTAGATGTAGATTCCCCCCTTGAATCATTGTACTTAGCCTTTTTACAGGTCTCGCATCTTGACCCCATTGCCTCTTTCACCTCTGCAAATGCCCAGTCAGAGTTTTTCTCCACACAGCTCCATCTTGTAGCCCACCATATCCGCTCATACCTCCTATTGGCCATGCACCAGCTAGACATGCTGGATTTCATCGCTGACATTGAACGCTATTCTCAGGACCTCGCCAAGGCTGGTCTCCCAGCTCTCCCTGTTTGACCCGCTCTACCCATTGAAACCATCCTAGTCCCCTCACCCACCAAGCCTGTCACTCTGATGCCATCTGTGTCGTCTTCCCCGCTATCACCTAGCGAGGTGAACCTTATCGACTGACTAGAGCATGTTCATCTCATGAACGAAGGTGAGATCAGCCTCACACCCAATCACCTCATGTACAATGCATCCTGTTTTCATTGTCACCGCCTTGGACACTGGCACATTGATTGCCCAGAGTACCAGTGTCCTTTCTGTCTCTGCATGTGCCCTGGACATATCCAGAACCAGTGTCCCCTCTGTCGTCATCCCTGTCCCGCCACCCTGTCCTCATCCTCCTCTCACTCCACTAGTTCCTCCCGCTCGTCACAAAGGTCACACCACCCCTGACCTCGCCCACTCGTGTCCCGCATTCAGGACAAGCTGGAGCTCAACTTCATGGACGACGTTTGGGACAACACAGCCTATGCTAACGTCACTGGTTCCCCCAATGGGGGCTACATCGACCTCTAGGAACCCTCAAGTGGCATTGAGGAGCATAAGAGGGGGGTAATGTTATGACTTGACCTGGCCCGTTGTAGAGAACAATAGTTCTCTACGCTTATATCCTTCTTTTCCCCCACATTCCTACAGCATCTCTTTGTCTTCTAGAATACTCCTCTCAAATCCCGATCATGGTCTGGCCATTTCCGTTGCTGTCCATAAATCCCGAACACTTGGTAAGTCGACCCGAAATTCCGTGGTAAGTTGGGTTTGTTATATAAATTCCATACTTCGTTCAGATGGTCCTTTTCACATTTCCTCACGTGTTTACATATCATGTGACCTCAAAACGGACACTTCGCACTGTTCAGGTGCAACCCGACATTCACTTACCTCATTTCCTATTCCATTTATATGTATCCAGGGGCATCATCCCATTTTGTCCATATGTCATCGGCTTTAGGTTTTGAAGGACGTTAGCATCCGGATTGGGTCATGTTATAAGTACTTTGTACCTAGAGTCATAATTCAGCTTTGCTCACTCACATTTTCGATCGTCTAAGTCTGTCATCATCGCTGTCCATCGTCCATCGTCACCACACATCATCCAACATTTCCAACTCGTCGCTCAACGTCTCCCCTTCATCGCTTTTAATTCCAGATACGAATTCCGCATGTAGGAATTTCAGAAAATTCCCTTCAACTCCATTCCAACTCAGATTTCATTTGGGTTTACCCATTCTGCTGGGTAAAATTCCTAAAGTCACCTCCTGACCTTCCCCACTTGCCAGAATCCCTTAGGGACAAACTCATCATACCCTCAGACCCCCTTTCTGCTAGCTCAGGCCGGAACACTTGTTCCTGCAGGTCCTCTGAGCTTTCAATCTCTTCACCATTTATTTCTTTCCTTTCTTTTCCTTAGCTTAGTCTCAATGGACAACCATCCATCTCGTCTGGTGCTACCCAGACCCCTATCTCATGGCATGTAGGTCATTATCACATGGACCACATCATATGTTTCATTTCTGACTAATGACCCCGCTGTCATTGTTGCTTCGGGTCGCTCCGACCGCTTCTCTGTTTCATGATAATCATTGATTGACAGCTGCTTCTGATTGACTATGATCAACAGATCCACAGCAGATATGACTTGTCTTGACTCATCCTGAGTCCTTATGCTTCTCTGAGTCATATCTCTTTTAGTCCCTCATTCTCCTGCTCGTTCCATAGAGTTCCCTGACCTTCTATGGCTCGAGTATATAAACAGTAGTCTCCACGCTTGTACTCCTTAAGCTAGAGCTACTCAATCCTACCTTTGAGATAACTCCTACGCTCAATCTCCCAAGACCAGGATAAGACTCGTCCTCTTCGGACTCATCATACCCTTCAATGCTGAGCATGCTCTCCGTGAGCAGATACCTTGTCCAAAGGTCCTAAGTCATACCGTAGCATCAAGAATGCTGGTACTCCCTAGTCCCAGACCCTATTCTTGAGTCTATGCTTGACCCTACCTGGGCCAAGTGTAACACCTCCCTTGTGCTCTCGCCCAGACACTTACGTGTTCTTCCCCATGCCTTCACCTGGACGCTTACGCGTCCTCTCCTATGTCCCAGTGACACCTACCTATGATTCCCTTAATAAGTAAACCTCACACTTCAGACCCTGGTCCATGCACCAGTCTCCTGTAATATATATAGGTCGTGCCTATGTACTTAGACCCTAACTTGATCCTAACCTACAACCACCATGTACCTAGCACCTTGACCTTGACCATACTACTCTTCTTGGCTAGAGCATACATGCCCCTTCTCCCGGTTATCTGTATTCCTCCCTGAAACCTCTCAACACCTAGGATCCAATCCCAGGACCCTCCTTGATGATGGGTAGTCTATCCCATCCACTGCCTTGACCAGGACTATAGGATAATGTAGGTCTACATTTCGTTAGGGGCTTACCCCCAACAAATGTAACAAAGAGAGAGTTCTAACTATTTCCTTAACCTGGTTCATGTTATCAATGGGACTTGATTTCACTTACACATTTCCCTTCACTCAACAGAAATAGAAGCTCCAACTTCCCAGATACTATTACCACTGGTTAGTAACTCCTCTGACCCAGACTCTTTCCTAGTTCCTCCTGGAGTTCCCTATCACCTTCCCTGCCCCATCTGTCAACAACCATTGGAGACTGGACAGTACTGTCACCACCCAGAGGATATCACCATCCTTAGATGAGGACCTGAAATCTCTTTTGAAGAACATCTTCGCCAATCTTTCTTAAGGTTGAGATCTATCTCCTTTGGACTTCAGTCTCACCCACCGACTGTACTCCTTTCTCCATCATCTCAATCCTCCTCATCCACTCTACCTCTCTATACACCACCACCATCTTCATATGATGCCTATCCTGAACCTTTCCATTCCCACTTCAGTCCATCATAAGGACAAGAAAGCCTTCTACAACCTTTGAACCATGGAAGAGCATGGATACCTCATCGAGTTAGAGGATCCACTCATGGTAGGAGAGACTCCTCTCAGCCACCTCCACTACTGACACACCAGGATCCATAACCCTCTTCCTTCTCCAACCGGACTCATAAAACAGCAGCAAATCATCACTCTTCATCCCAACAACCAAGGAGGCGGCACAGAACTCAACCTTGCCCCTCACTATCAGAATTTGGACCTAGGTCCAATGAACACTTATGACCTTCAAGTAGGTCATTGACTTGTCACTCCAGTCCAGGTTCAATGCTGTGAAACTGGAGCCCCCTATACTGTCAACACTTTGCAGTACAAGGGAGATACTATCAGGTTGACTCTTGAAAGCACTGGATGGGCTATGCCCACCAAGACCTATTCTGATGCTTGGGCCATTCATACTTCATGACAGAGCTATGAGGTATTTTGATGATGCTGGTTTCCCCCTGCTGGACACCAAGACCTAGAAGACTCGCTGGTTCCCAATATGATCATGCAGATGGCAGACCTGCATGGTCATGAGAGCTTCATTCCTCACTATGATCTCCCATTCCAGATTGACTGGAATGAATCCTTTGATCTCTACCATCACAACCTCTTCCATTCTGATCCTAGATATGTTGCTCAACATCACTTACAGTGCAGGATCAAGAATGCTTGGACCTCCAAAGAACTTGACACCATATATGATGTCCTTAGAGGAAGATGTTGGAAAAAGACCTCAAAGAGCTCATGAGGAAGGTGAATGAAGAAGAAGGGCTGGTTCACCTTATTGACCACTTGGCATAGACCCCCCTTCCTTCTTGCTGACCTTTATCTTACCGGACTGGCGAAACTGAATGTTTATATACCAGTGATATGATTCATCCTTACTCTTCTTTTATCTGTCTTCTTGGTTACTTTCATGATACCACCATTCTTCCTTACTACTCATGTGATCTCTACAAAATCTGTGTACAGGAAGGCATTATTTTGAATGAATATATTTGAAATCCACATTACTTTGCAAGATTGTTCTTTAACTTATTCAAAGAACATGCCTTCTTGCCAATGCCTTCATGGTATCAAGACCAAACCCTGCACAGAAGAGATCTGTATGAATGGAAGAATGAGAGATGAAGACATTGGATAAGAGAGGATATAGGATATCACCAGACCAGGAGGAGATTGTGGTTCAAGGAGAACTACAAACACAGACATAGAAGAGTTGCTGGCAATAACTCTTCTAGACAGGGAACTGGGATTAACACTCCACTAGGAACAAGAGGGAAAGCTCCTACTTCTTTCTGTTTTCTTGAATATCTTCTTGAAAACTTTATTGACAATCCTTTCTCAGATCTCTGCCACTTTTAAGAAATGTCTCTCCCTACCTCCAACTTCAAAATTGACAATGCTTTCCTGCCCAAGATCAAAACTCTAACTGGTCAGAGAAACTATCCTATTTGGCGCACTCATATGTCCTCCATGTTCCAAGCCTATGGCATGTGGGACATAGTAGATGGCACCAAGACCTATGCTGGCATTACTGCCACTGGTGCTGATCTACTCAAGGAACAAGAGATCTGGCAACACTTCAACTGATGAATTCTAGGAATCATATCTTCCTTCATTGACAATTCCCTCATCTCTCATGTCAACTATGAGTGGACAGACCTCATCACCTATCCCTCTGTTTCCAAAGCTTTCTGGGACAAGATGAAAGCTCTCTTCCATACTGCTGGAGTTCCTGGACAGTTTCAAATCTTCCAGAAGACTCTTTGTCATCACATCAATATGAGTGATGTCGATGCAGGCATCAACAACATGATGCAAGATTTTGCAGATCTGCAATGCACAGGTCTAGACTTATCTCAAAATCTTTGTGCCATATTGCTCCTAGCAGCTATACCAGACGAGTACTCCCATCTCCAATCTACTGTCTGTCATACTATCAAAGACACTGACCTCAATGCTGAACTAGCTGCCACCAAGATCAGACAAGAAGCAGCACTTTGCAAAACTTGCTCTTGTCCTCTCCAATCTCATATCTCTGAGGTTCAAAACCCTCAGAACTCCTCCTCTGTCAACAGGACCAATGTGATTTGATGCGGTCCTCCACCTAATCAGTGGAGGAACCAGATCAACCCTAACCAGGGATCATTGAACCCACAAGGCTCTTCAGTTCCTAATAAGCCAAAGAAGAAACAGACTTTTAAGTCTAAATGTCCTGATATGAACCAGAAGAGATCATGGTTTGAAAAGAGGCAGGATAAGAAAGGAAAGGGACAACAAGTGAATGAAGTATCATTCGCTAATGAGGTAACCATGACTGACACAGTCAGTCATGGAGATATGGCTAGCATGGCTGACATGTACTCCATCAGTCAGGATCTTGGTGTGAAACATCAAGATCAGTATGAAGATCCCAATGATCATTTTATTGATTATGTGGAGGTTGCACCAGAGATGGAGTATGACAAAGAAGACTTCAGTTCCACTATTGCTGTGGCTGGATGGAATGATGAAGACAATGGAATGGATATAGCTGGACCCTTGTCCATGCCCTTTTGCTCTAGTTCAATCAGAGAATGCCCCTTCTGATTTGAACATTGAACCTCCTTAGAGGTAGAAGAAGATATTGTGAAAGTCAAAGAAGCACAAGGTATCTTTTACCTTGGGAGGACTGGTTTCTAACTGAGACCATTTCAACAACATAAATGAGTTAGATCATATCCATGCCCTACTCCCTACTTCCTTGAAGGAATTAGCCATGGAATATCCATGAGACTCAGGAGTAGTTTACCCAGAGCATGGCTTACCACCATTGCATCTTGTATATGGATATGATGAATCTGAATTTACTTTTAACTTGTATCATGGCACCTTTCTGCTAGAAGGAGATCCTGAAGTGACTTTTGCCTCCAAACATTGGATGATTGATTCTGGATGTATGGATCATCTGTCACCTTTTGATAATGATTTTGTTCATCTAGGCAATCAATTCTGACATGCTGCTGTTGCTAATGGCAAGACTGTACCCATGTATGGACCAGGCAAAGTTATTGTTCGTCAAGACCATAGGACACCATTAATCCTTAAAGAAGTATGGTATGCACCTAGTGCTGCCCACAGACTTTTGTCTGTACCCACATTAGCCAAACATGGTTTCAAGTATGTGATAGATGACAAGCATTCCAGTATTTGGAACACAAAAGGAGACTTGGTTTTGCAGGTGACTGCCTTAAACCCAAGTAACAACCTTCATTGGATTCAGTCTGAACAGATTACTCCAGAGAAGGGTGTTATATCTACCTTCACCAAGGAAGATTTCTATCATCTCTGGCACCAATGATTTGGCCATACCTCAAAGAATGCACTTCATCAAGCCCCTTCTTCTGTCACTGGCTTTCCTGCTGTCAATATTTCCTTGAGCACTTCACCTTGCAAGGGTTGTTCTCTTGGTAAGATACATGATTGCACTTATATTGATTCATCCAAATGTGTGAGTCATCCACTGGAACTGGTTCACACTGATCTGGTGGGGCCTATGCCCACTGAGCCATGTTCTAGAGCTCACTATATACTCTCTTTTATAGATGACCATTTGGGCTATGCACTTGTTGCTTTCATACACAACAAAGATGCTGTTTCTCAGCATTTTACTCACATGGTTACATGGGCAGTGAACCAAACTGGCTACTCACTTACCTCTGTACATTCAGATTGTGGTGGGGAATATATGGGGAAGGAACTTCAATCGTTCTTTACTACCAGAGGTGTTATCCATTATATTTCTGCTCCTCATACTCCCCAGCAGAATGGACATGCTGAGAGATTTAATCAGACCCTGCTTGAAAAAGCAGGGGCCATCCAACACCATGCTTGTCTACCAGATTCATTCTGGCAAGATGCTGTTGAAACTGCATTGCATATCTATAATTGACAACTGATGCATTGTCTTGCTTGAAAGACACCCATTGAATGGTTCAATGGAGATAAACCTAATGTCTCCTATTTCAGAGTATTTGGTTGTCTCACTTATGTGTTCATTCCATCTGAACAATGACAGAATAAACTCTCTCCCAAGTCTGAGGAGATGACTTTTATAGGATATGAATCGAACATAAAAGAATACCGATTCTGGTCTAAATCCAGGCATCGAGTTTTTATATCCTCTACTGCCATATTTGATGAGGATATCTTTCCTCACTGTTCCAAAAGTCTTGTTGATGGACCACCTCCTATTCCAATTGAACAGCAACTAGCATCCAATGATCTTGAAGATGTAGAGGAAGTGTTATGCATAGCATACAAGCAGGGTCTGATGAGGATAACTCTAAAGTCTTCAGAGGGATCTGCTCACAAAGAGCACGCTTGATGAAAAGGTATCTTTAGAGTTGACAAGGTTTGTCTCAAGGACCAAGGATGACCCAAAACATACGCTAATATTGTGCAGATTCTGAATGAGTTTACAAGAACAAGATGGCTACCTTAAATAGATTTGGAAGAATATGCACAGACCAAGAGGCAAAAAGGGAATTGACTATCTGGGAAGATTGGAGACACTAATCACTATAAGAGAAGCAATGGAGGAGAGATAAGTCCAAAGCATAGGTAACTGATCAACAGGAGAGGTCAAAGAATGATAGGTAAGTTGGACCAGTTATCATTAAGAAGTAGAAGTGAAGAGAAGAGTGATTGCCTCTCCAAGTATGTAGTGAGGAAGAGAGAGATAGGAGAAAGATAGAATGATGAAGGAAGAAAATTGTAACATTACCCCTTCTGTACAATTGAACCCCAGGTTCAATCACTAATCCCCAGCTCGTCCACCTATTAGACCGGAGGGAGTGAGGGTCCTCCATAGATTGCTAGCTGTTGTGAGGGGGATAGACGATCAAATGGACACTCATCTGTGATATGATCCGGTTGACGACAAATGCCACAGTTCCTATGGGGGCAAAAGTGGGCTGCATGTCCCCAGTTATGACAGTAATCGCATCGGACCTGGAGACAAGAAGTGAAGGGATGGCCAGGAGCAAAGATATTGCAGGTGGGGCATTGGTAGTTTGAGCAATCCTCAAGGTAATGACCAAGCGTATTGCAATAGAAGCACCGGGTTGAGGGAGTAGCAGGTGTGCGAGTGAGGGCTAGAGCTCTAGGAAGGGCTCGAAAAGGAGAGGATAGGATTCGTCATCCATTTGGTAGGTTGATGTAGTGGGGGGCATCATGTGGGATAGGAATAGTGCTTTCCTCAGAGGAGGAAGAGAGAGTGTCCTCTAAGCTCTAGGAAGGGCTCGAAAAGGAGAGGATAGGATTCATCATCCATTTGGTAGGTTGATGTAGTGGGGGGCATCATGTGGGATAGGGATAGTGCTTTCCTCAGAGGAGGAAGAGAGAGTGTCCTCTAGGTTATCGGAGGCAACTACAGTAGGGGTGTCTGGAGGAGGGGAAGAGAGCCGAGAAGCTAGTGATGAGGGGGTACTGACAGGAAGCAGGGGAGGAGAAGGGTTACGAGAGGGAGAAATGGAATTAAGTAGGTATGCATCTCTTTGGTCCTGTGGCATAAGGAGGAATTGGCGGTGGAAGATGGGAAAGATGTGAACTGGGGCTATGGCTTCAATGAAGACTCCAAAGCCATGGAGGTGTAAGGTGTTTAATATATGATTGGGGAGTTCTCCCAGGACTAGACGAAGAGGAATGTCATGGTGAGTTCATTCTAGTTGTTGAGCATGGAGAACACCATGAAACAAGCGGATGAGGATCTGGCTGATTTCATCTAATTGGAATAAAGGATCATTTTCGATGAGGAGGGTTAAGGTGGGATGTTTGAGGACTGCTGCATAGAGTAAGTGCACCCAGTAGGTTGGTAGAAGAGAGGGTCTGACTGGTCAATTGTGGAGGGGAGAGGAAATGGTAGGAGATGGGGGAGAAGACATGATCAGAATGGGGTGGAGAGGAGGTGGTGGTGAGGGCGATGGCGATATTCGGAGAGGAAGTAGGCTACGACAATGGCCCAGATCACCATGAGGAGAGTGGTGAAGATTATGTATGGGATGTTGTGAGGGGGAGGGCGAAGCTGAAACAGCATTTGCTACTTGGAAGGGAGTATCTGGGTGAGGAATAGAGTGAGGAACCAAAGGATGATGAAAAGGAATAGTAGACTGATGGGTAGGATTTCATTGTAAAAGTGCATGTAGAGGGGGTACACTTTGCTCTGGGAGGAATCTGCTCACAGAGAGCACACTCACGAGAGAAAGTGTGGGGGGTTAGAGATGATGGAGGCATACCAAGCTACTATTAGTAGACTATGGTTCAAACAAATTTTCAACCTACCCAAAGCTTCTGGTGGTCATTCTTCCATCATTTCTTTTACTAACATGTAGTATATCATATGTCTTATTGGATCTGGAAGGGTCAAAAATGTAGTCCAGGTCACCAAAACACTTCAAGATGTGAACAACCATTGCAGCTCCCTTTAGACTATTCACTGTCAGTTGGAATAGCTGGTATGAAGTCTGTGGTAAAGCAAAAATACCTCCTCTTGCCTAGTATAATAGAAGGGCAAGCATGGACTTTGTTGTAAGCCATCAGGATTAGACTGTTCATGACTCAAAGTGAGTTATATGGTCAGATTAGACCTAAGTTCATCACACTGGAATATATGGTAGGAATTGGGCTTGGAAAAAGACCCTACTGATTGTTCTCCTACATCACTAGGCAAGTAGAGGATGTTTTTGCTTCATCACAGACTTCATACCAGCTGTTCCAACTGACAGTGAATAGTCTAAAGGGAGCTGCAATGGTTGTTCACATCTTGAAGTGTTTTGGTGACCTGGACTACATTTTTGACCCTTCCAGATCCAATAAGACATATGATATACTACATGTTAGTAAAAGAAATGATGGAAGAATGACCACCAGAAGCTTTGGGTAGGT
>JBBPSV010000499.1:0-17319 GCA_038093795.1 Retiboletus fuscus
AAGCAGCCAGAAGGTTTTGTTCAACAGGGACAGGAGAAAAAAGTTTGCTGATTAAAGAGAGCTATATATGGGTTGAAGCAAGCAGCACTTCAATGGAACAAAGCTCTACACAAGACTCTACTGGAATTCAGCTATCGCCGCTCATACTCAGATCCAGGAGTCTACGTCAAATTTGTTAAAGAAGATATCATTGTTCTTATCATATATGTTGACGACGCCCTCTTCATGGGCAACAATGATATGCTCGTCCTTACAGAGAAAGCTATCTTCATGAAACAATGGGAATCACGAGACCTAGGTGAGGTGAAGGAATACCTCAACATGAGGATTACCAGGGATCGCACTGCTTGCACCCTGAGACTTGACCAGATCAAGTATATTGAGAAGATCATCAAGCGTTTCGGTCTTGAAAACGCTAAGCCTGCATGGACACCTCTTCCATCAGGCTATAATCCCTCACCAGCACCAGACAATTATACTGCCACACCGAAGCTATGCACAGAATATCAGTCGATCATTGGTTCTATCCTATATGCCATGCTAGGAACCAGACCTGATGTTGCATTCACCATTATCAAGATGTCACAGTTTTCATCAAACCCTACTGAGAAGCATAAGCAGATGGTGTTATACATCATTCGCTACCTCCTTGGCACCAAGACGTTGTGCTTATTCTACAAGGGGAGAATGCCAGAGACGCAGAAAGGGTTCTTATCTTACAGTGACACCGATTGGGCAGGAGACCTGGAGACTAGAAGATCTACCACAGGTTATGCTATCCAGTTTGCGGATTGCATTGTCTCCTGGCTATTGAGATGGCAGAAGCATGTCGTACATTCTTCCACAGAAGCCGAGTATATTGCTATGACAGAAGTCGCAAAGCAAGTTGCATGGATTTGGAACCTCCTATCTGAACTTGGTTTTACGCTCAAAGCTGTACCACTACTTGTGGATAACCAAGGTGCAATCTTTCTTGCTTCGAACCCAGCTCAGGAAGGACGTTCCAAGCACATTGGAATCTCATATCACTATATCCAAGATGCCATCCAGGAGTTTGGAGAGATATCACTTTTTTACGTTCCCACACAGGAACAGCTCGCCGATATCTTCACAAAGAATCTCACATGGCAGAAGTTCAAACTGAACCGCACACGCATCGGTCTTACGCCATTTCCCAAATCACAATTGAAATAGCAAGGAGGAGTATCGGGAATCATGGTATTCATATCTTATCTTTCTTATCAACTACCATGATTCTAGACAGGCCTGGACAGAGGCCATTATGCTATTCACATTACTCATCATATATGACATCATAGATAACAGATATCTTATCATCCAATAGGACAACAGCTGACTGAGGAATGGCTTGGCATTACCAAGACCATTACCAATACATTACAAATGTATTACTCATACATTCCATGACATTCTCTAATGTTCCGTGGACTTACCTATTACGATAGAGACATACATACGTACACACAGACACAGATCCTATAAGTAGGACGTGTCTTCACTCTCACAATATAAGTCTTATTCCTACTCGGAACTCCAGTCAGCTACTCAAGACTTTGATATATGCTTTACAACATCTCACTCTCCTAGAAGTGAGTATCTCCCACTTCAGGCCCACTCTTTCCCTTCATTGCCCTCAGCTGCGCACGTGGAATTACCTGTGGTATTTCCATAGGTTATGAGCCCTGCAGGCTTGTAACTTACCGTTGATTTGGATGTCTGTTCCAAGCTTGCACAGTGAGAGTGAGATTGTTCTTGGTAGCGTCTGGTGCATCGTGCTGTTCTTTATTTTCACAGCAGCGATCGGTGGATATCCTATCCTTGCTATTGCAGGATCAGTGATCATCACCGCAGACTCGTTTATTATCATATTCAGACTTGCATCTGATACCCATGGTATAATGCTGATCTATCGTACTCCTACTTCCACCCATACCTTGACCACTTCAACAGTTGTCTATCCAGACAACATGGTACAAGAGGTATGATTAGATCATACAGACTTCCCACGGAGACGAGTCGGGAACACCAGAGTCCCACATCCGCTTGATCACATACCTTGTGACATTTGTGGAACCCTGCTAGAGACAGGAGAGATCTGCCATTGCAGCAGATCTTCTAGGTCTAGGTGTATCAGGTGTCGACGCTTTATAGCGATCAATCAGGCATGTCCGTGTCAGACCACTTCCACATCAGTATCAGCTTCTCTCCCTTTCCTGAGACATTCGCCTTCTCCCCCTATCCTATCCACACTGGATTCTCAGAGACCATTTGCTGAACTCCTGGACACACCGCTGTAGAAAAACAACGGAAAGTTCAGGTTAACTTTCCTATATGTGAAGGGTACGTTCGTTCGTCCCTATAAGGAGGTCCAAAGGCAGAGGTGGTATGCCGGATGGAAGGTGGTCCGAGGAAGAAGGAGAGGGTCCGAAGGTAATCCGGACCGAGAATCGGTAGTCTGGAGGTATGTGCGATAGTCCAGACTTGTTAGTCCGAGACAAAAGGTGGTCGGTGACGGTGAAGACGATGGGGACGTGCGGATGGATGGACGTGCGGTGCGGAAGATACGTGCAAGGAAAACCGGAAGATGTATTTCAAATGGGATGTACAAGACTTTATAGTCTGGGCATATCCCGGACTGTGAAGGGTTGATGAAACGACAAGTACAAACTCTAAAAAGCGGAGGGAATATGAAATGATACATTATAATGACGGTGACATATGTCTGAGACTGAAAAGGATATATCGAAACAACTACAAAGTGATAAGATGAAACCGACACGGACCGGACTAAGACAATGTGGACTCAGATTGACTCGGACAGACTCGGATAGTTGTCGGATATGCTCCTATATGAGAACAGAGATCCCCAGATCTCTACACTGCCTACGTCACCTGATGCAGATACCACCCTCATTAGATTACTTCCTGATTATGACAGTGATGGAGATCCAGATCATGAACCTGCCTGGATTGCTAACGTTGGACCACCGGACCAACCCATACTCCCGCCACTGCCTTTCCCACCAGCTCTTCATATATGCATACCATCTACTTCCATTCCTCCTCCTTATCAGATCATCGATGCTATAGAACATGCAAGCTCCTCTTCTCCAACCCGATGCTCTCAGATGGGAGAACTGTCATCTCTTCCATCACCTATCCCCATTGCGCGTACCTTTCCTGCCGATCACATACTGGCACGAGGAAGAGATGAAAGATCCCAATATGTTGCTAGACTTAGCAACCGAGGATCCAACGATAGTAGAAGTTCATCTTGATGATGGGACAGAGAAGCTAGTTGTATTCGGTAAAGCTCTCATACAGATTCCCATCATCTCCAACCGAGTTTCTATTACGAACCGAGTTGTCTTTCCAGTTCAGATATCCAGAGAAGAACTCGAGAACTCGAACTTCAACATGCCCCATTATTTCAATACCTTTGCATTCCATGGAGAGACTATCGCATCCATATATGAGAGCGCTGGACTTGCATTTCTGGTTGACTCATACGAACTTACACCTCATATCCCTCTTCATTTCCAAGGATATGAAATCCTGCGTCGAGACCACTTCATCATGAACTCCAACTTCATCAATCTCCTAGGATCCTTCAAAGTCAACTTTGAAGAGTTCAACCATTATGGTTGGATTGGGAACCCTTTTCCCACTGATCCTTACGACGACATTGTCATACCTGCTGAGCAGAGATATGAGATTGGTGAAGTACCAATGCAGAGAGAGTGGAACAGGCAGTTCGATGAGTACCACCATTTGCGCTTCAAGGCACAACATCCTTATTATCAGCTTTATGTCGATTCACTAACAAAGATCAAAGATCAGGAACAGGAGATCGATGCCCTCACTAGAGGAGGTGAACGAGCTAGAGAGGAAGTACAGAGACTTAATCGGGAACTCGAAGAGATTGAAGGTATTCTGCAAGAAGATGAGAGACTTTGAAGGGTTCTACGAACTCATCAAGCTCCATGGAGAAGAGTTAAGAAGAAACCGACTAGGGTCAAGATGGCCCATGTCAAGATACCTAGGAGGTCGCTATGCAAGAGATTTGCGGCCAGGGTTAGGGCACAACTCTGAGAGGTTTCCAGGAGCTGCTGATTCTTATATCATTTTGAATTCCTATTCACGATATAACTTTGAATGGTTCTATGAATCCTGTGATCAGGAACTTCTTTATATCACTGACGACGTTTGTATTACCAACCCACACTATGTGGAGAACTTGGACTTTGTCCAGTTTGAGCTATTGTCTATGATACAACGTCCAGAACCATCACCCACAGCGCTCCTTGCCCAATCTTCTTACACTCCACTCCACAATCTTCTATCACCTATACCTCTATTTCCGACTCTGGACACTCCTTCACATACTCCATTCTATTCTGAGATAGATTATGTGAGTACTAACCTTGATTCTTTTGAACAGTTTATATTCTCAATCATCTTTGATTAATCCACCATGGCACTTCCATCCATCTCCAAGTTCAAGATCGACTCTTCCATCCAATCCCACATTCCAGTTCTTACTGGAGCTTCCAACTATAACCTCTGGACTCAGCTCATCCGCAGCACTCTTAACATTATAGGCACTTACTCCTGGGTTTCAGGAGATACCACATACGCCGGGATCGTCAATGCCGACCCAGCAGGCCTACTCGCGGATAGACTCAAGTGGAAGCAGCACAACGCTAGAACACTAGGGACCATGTCGGTCTACCTATCACCAGAGCTTCAACACCTGGTTACCTGAGACTATGTCACCAGAGACATCAATAACGTTTGCATTGATTTCCCATCCTTATCCAAGGATCTTTGGGATAAGCTTGCTACCCTATATGGAACCACTGGAGTTGCAGGCCAGTTCTATTTATTCAAAGAAGCTATGTCTCACCACATGAACGAGCACAGTGACATTGTCACCGTGGTGAACCAGATCCAGAAGAACTTCAATGACATGGCTATAGCAGGATTAGACCTAAAAGATCAATTCTGTGCCATGTTCATACTCGCCCAGCTACCTCCATCGTGGGCAAACTTCCTATCCACCATCACACAGACCACAACTCTTGCGAACTTCAAAGTTGAAGAGATCGTACTGAAGATTGCATCCGAATTGCAACTTCGAGGTGCTACACACACTCCCCTTACCTCATGTGCCCACTTCGTACAGACCACAGAGTCTGAGACACATAGGACCAACGTTATTCAACGCAGTCCACCACCTTTACAGCAATGGCTCTGGAATGGACAGATACAGCCTCAGAGAGGAGGCTACCCCACTCGAGGGATGAATCGAGGAGGGAGAAGGGGACGAGGTAATCCTAGAGGATCTACTCACCCTTATCAACAGGATCGCTCTAATGAGCAAGCTGCCCATAACAGGCAGAACTTCCAGACATGCCAGCAAAAGCGTGGTAGAGGTAGAGGAAGAGGTCGCGGACAGCAGGGCTGTGCACAAGTGCACGAGGTTGATGGATTTGCCCATGTCATAGAGTACGACGGGGGGTACGATGAAGACTATGCTGAGCAGGACTTTGAGTTACCCGCTCAGGCTTACAAGTTCGACACTGAAGATGTCGAATCTACTACTGCTGCTGCAGGATGGGGAGATAGGAATGCAGACAACGATGGAATGGGGATAGCATCAGGATCTACATCCCTGATCGAAAGGCTTGGTTTGCCTAAACCTGCCAAGCACTTTCAGAACAACTCCACCTTCTACACTGAAGCACCTTTCTAAGGTCTTCGAGACTTCCTCAACAGGAGTTGGAGTTATCGAAGAGGACTTTTACAGAGACACCCATCGCAAAGCAAACAGAGAATGGAAATGGGACTACCATGATCATCATGAGGCACGAAGTGCTGGTTCTTATGTCCCTACTTACAATGATTGGAATGACAACTATAATGTTGACTATTACTCAGGACTCTACGTCCTTGGAAGTAAAGACTCAACATTCATCAAGGATCATTGGATGGTTGACAGTGGCTGCTCAGACCACATCACACCATACCTAGATGATTTCTGTGACCTCGGAACAGCCGAGAGAGTAGCCAATACAGCTAATGGTGCAATCATGAAGATGTTTGGACCAGGAACGGTATGCATACTACAACCGTTCTCACAGAAACCCTCGCATATTACTATACTCACCGGAGTATGGTACACACCAGACACATCACACCGATTACTATCAGTTACCACACTCACCTGAAACGGATACAAGTGCAAGATTAAAGATACTACCAAGATCTGGGATAGTGAACGACGTTTGGTAATACAGGTGTCTGCTTTGTTACCAAACAATCCACTTCACTGGTTTCAGTCTATGTGTTACGATTCATCGTGCCCCTATACTTTTTCCTTCGCTCAGTCCTAGTCATGGCTTACCCAGCCATACCTCGTCCCTCGCTCAGCCTAGCCCTGGCTTACCCAGCCAGCCAGCCCACCGTTAGTCCTCACCGGACTTCACGCCTATGCATCGCCTAGAACCCGCTAAGCATTCCCTTGCTTAGTCCTCACGCTGAGCCCGTCCTGGCTCTCCCCTGATCACAGCCCGTTCCGCCCCACCGGAACCCCTAAGTCTCATAGCGCTGGTCTCTTCGTGAGCATCACCAATTGAGCATCCCTCCGAGACCCCGTCTCTAGCCTTAGCCCGGGACTCCAACAGTCCACCCCTAGACTCCCCGCCTAGACCCATGACGTAGTCTACTCGTAGACCGACAGCACGCTGCATCGCCCCTGTCTCGGTCTGCTGACGTCATAGACCTCCTCTGCCGAGTCCAACCTCGGATCCTCTCCTCGGCTTGGCCGCACACCCATGCCATGCACTGACCCTGTCGGGCCTTACCCCGAACGTGCACACTGCCCTCGGACTTCCCCGTCCTTGGTCCCAGTCCACCAGTTCTCTTAACAGAACCCGTCCCAGTCCCTCGGCCCTCCAGCTGAGCCCCGGCCTCCAAACCGGACCCTATGCCAGACCCTCGGTAGGATTACTCACGTATCCTTGGATATCTCCTATCCGAGTCCCATCATTGACAATGGCGTACGCGCCTTCCCTTAGCTTTAGCCTTTCTTAGAACCTCGCCTCACGCATCCCTTCTATTACCACCGAAGGCGATGCTTCTCTCGCTTAGCCGAGATCATTGATCGACAGGACGCTTCCTGATCGACAGATCCACAGCGCGTATGACTCATCTTCTTAATCATTCGCCGAGTCATACTTCACCGTTTCCTTTAGAGATGTGCACCCCTCATCCATTCGGCACATCTCCTCTACTTAGCTATACCACAGCCGGTTCCCTTACTTAGACGCCCGGTCTGTGCGCACATTTGACCCCTATATAATAGGCGCCCCACTGTCCCCAGTACCTTAGCTTAGTCTACATGAATCATCGTACCTCTCTAGATTCATAGACTCCCTAGTAATCCCAACGCCTTCACCAGAACCTCTGTCTGAAGGCCATCTCGACTCTCGACCTAGCCGCCTACCATGTAGCCTTAGAACGTGAGAGTTCACTCTCTCGCGCCTCCACTCATCTCTAGTAGTCCGTTCCTCGGACTACTATAGCCCGAGCCCTAGAAGGCGGCTTACCCTCAGGTCTATGCGCGACCCTGCCCGGGTCACGCGTAACACTATGTCGATTACTCCAGATGCAGGGATCAAGTCATTACAAGATGTCAAGAACTACGATCTGTGGCATATGCGTTTTGGGCACACGTCGAAAAGTGCCCTTTGTCATGCACATCTATCTACTAAAGGTGTACCACTCTTTCCATTGCCATCAGCATCTTATCCACCTTGTCCTGGTTGTGCTATGGGAAAGATGCATGAACAAGAATTACCTGCCTCACCCAAGAGAGCTACCACTCCACTTGGAGAAGTCCACACTGACCTGGTTGAACTGCCGACTTTGTCATGGATCAAGGCCAAGTGGATTATGACCTTTTTAGACAATTTCTCAGGCTTCGCCGCATGTGCATTTCTTGCACGGAAATCTGATGCTTCTATCCAGTTCAAGACACTGGTTGCCTGGGCTGAGACCCAGACAGGTTACACACTCCGCTCTGTTTGCTCAGATCAAGGAGGGGAATATCTTAACCAAGATCTTTTGGCGTTCTTCGCGTCCAAAGGGATTGTTCACCAAACATCCATTCCACACCTCCCACAGCAGAATGGAAGAGCTGAACACTTCAATCAGATCATCCTTGAGAAAGCAGAAGCTATGAGACACCATGCTGAATTACCAGACATATTCTGGCAAGATGCTGTAGAGACTGCTCTACACATCTATAATCATCAACCCATGTGACATATCAATTGGAGAACACCCATAGAACTCTGGAACGGAAAGATTCCAGACGTATCATACTTCAAGGTGTTTGGATCTATGGCTTATGTCTTTATTCCTAAAGATCAGCAAGCATCTAAGCTCAAGCCAAAGGCAGAGGAGATGACATTTATTGGATACGAGTCCAACACCAAAGCTTATCATTTCTGGTCGAAAACGAGAAGATGAGTCATCATCTCATCGATTGCCACATTTGATGAGTTCACTTTTCCACATCGTCCCAGAGAAGCGTATGACAAACTACCCGACCATCTGCCTTCACCAGATGAAGAGAACAACAACATCAAATCTTGAGATAAAGACTCTCATGAGAAGGACGCTTCTTTACCTATAGGGATTAGAGTCAGAGCTCGAGGAGATCTGCATAATGCACCACTTCCTCAAGATCAGGGACAGCAACACCCTGAATCACCTAGATCATCAAGATTATCAACACCATCCACTCACACATCATCATCATCACATGACTCTCACCACACTTATCATCCAATGGATGTAGGACCAGATCCACCCACGATGGATCCACCACCTAGAAATCCATCTCCTATACAGACGGATACTAGAGAACCTCCCGATTATCCAGGCACATTACCACCATGCTCCAAGATGCCTAGACCATCCTCATGGCTTCCACCCAGACGAGCTAAAATGGAGTGGGATGTCGATCATAGACAACTACCTCATCAGAGGAGACCAGATCGAGCTAGATCTGAGAGCCATCAAGATAATCAAGAGAGACCATTATCCCCTGAACCAAGGTGATCAGGAAGAGCTAAGAAGCCTACGTTGAAACCTGAGAACGCTTATGGAGATAGACCACCTGTCAATATTGAGAGAGATCTCAAGGAAGGGAAGGATCTACTTCAGGAGGAGTCACCTAAACTGAGCGAAGACTCGAGACCTACGAATGAGCAAGATGACTTAGGTCAGATGTATAGTGCTCAATGGTTTCAGATTCACACAGTTGCCACTGCACATGCTATAGGGATACCGGTGCATTACCGAGACGTGGCCAAGCTACCACCATCTGAGCAGCATGATGTTACGAGTTGACCTGGCCCCATTTATTTTCTTCATTTCTTTTACTTAGCTTAGTCTCGATGGATCGCTATCCATCTTGTCTGGCGCTACCCAGACCCCTCTCGCACGGCACATAGGTTGATATTCCCATGGACCACATCTCTTCTTCATTTCCGACTAATGAGCCCGCTGTCATTGTCGCTTTGGGCCGTTCCGGCCACTTCTTCATTTCATGATAATCTTTGATTGACAGCTGCTTCTGATTGACACCAATCGACAGATCCGCAGCGGATGTGACTCGTTTTGACTTATCCCGAGTCCTTACGATTCCCCGAGTCACATCTCCTTTCATGCCTCGTTTACCCATCCCTTCTACGGGTTTCCATGACCTTTTATGGCTCGCGTATATAAACCGTAGTTTCTACGCTTGTACTCTTTAAGCTAGAGCTACTCAATCCTACCTTTGAGATAACTCCTACGCTCGATCTCCCAAGACCGGGATAAGACTCGTCCTCTCTGGGCTCATCGTATCCTTCGACGCTGAGTGTGCTCTTCGTGAGCAGATACCTCGCCCGAAGGCTCTTAGTCGTACCGTAGTGTCTCGAACGCTGGTACTCCCTTAGCCTTAGAATCCCTTTGAGTCTACGCTCGACCCTACCCGGGCCAAGCATAACAAAAGCTCTAGCTTACCACGTTGCGGCTACCATCGAGTAGGCCCTCCTCCTCAGCCTGACCGCCACTGATCTCCACCTCGTGGAGAGCCACAGAATCACCAAACCCCGAGTCCTCAGCCTCAGAAACATCGGACTCAGAAGCTCTCACTGAAGGCTCTGATAACCCCGACCTAGATCTTGAGCTACGCTCTCCCACTGAGGAAGCAGAATCCCAAGAACTCTCTAGACTACTGTCCCACCAGCTTTCAGCCAGAGCAGTTATTCCTTGTAGCCCCACCCCGCCATCACCAACACCGATCGTTCAAAGCAGTCAAATATTCCCAGTTACAGCACCTCCAGCCCCCCAGCCCTCGACCCCAGTCATGGGAACCAAACCCACGGAAATCCGCCTCGGAGTCCCAGAGGACTTTGACGGAAACCTCGCGAAAGCGAAGCCTTGGCTTCGCTCGGTACAGTTGTACCTCTCGATCAATGCAGAAATTTACAACGACGATGCTAGGCGAATCGCCTATGCACTTTCCTTCATGAAGAAAGGTACGGCATCCACATGGGCTGATACCTTCCGAGAATCCAAGATCTTCAGCAGAGGCTTCTCTCTTGGGAAGTGGTCTGACTTTGTCTCTGACTTCGAAGCCATATTCTCTCACTCGGAATCAACCACCAACGCACTCACTTGGCTAGCCACCAAGTGGATGATCCCTGGAAAGAAGGGCGAGTTTTCCCCTTCCTTGGCTAACTACACCGCCCAGTTTAGGTCCAAGGTATCCGTCGCAGGAGTAACCAATGATGCGGTTTTAGTCTCCTACTACTCTGTGGGTATACCTGAGGAACTAATGTTCAACGTTCTCCGGATGGAGAAACCCCCCACTAAGGTTGCTGACTGGTACAAGAAGGTAGCCCTCTTTGGCTCCCACCGCTGCCGAGCCCGAGGGATCGCACAGCAACACAAGAAACCCGGTACTTCGTACATGCCCACTTACTCTAAGAAGGAAGAGAAAGACCCCGATGCTATGGATGTCGACACGGTCTGACTTCCCCCCAAGCTCACCGAAGCCGAATGGCAGAAGTGTTTCAAGGAAGGCCGCTGCCTCCGATGCTGCCAGACTGGCCACATGGCAAAGGAGTGCAAGGTCTATGACTCGCCCAAGAACCCCAAGAAGACTCGCAAGGTGAAGAAAGATGACGTCCCGGAGCTAGCTGACTGCGAAGAAGACGATGATGAAGTCGAGTCAGTAGCTAGGATCTCTTTCTCCTGCAAGGATTTTTAGAGCGGAGGACCCTGTCAATGCGGACTCCTCCTAGGTGTGCCAATGTACTAGTATCTGAGACTCGCAAATCTATGCAGATCCCAGTTCAGCTCATCGTACCTGTGCACTCCCTCAAAGCCGTTGACACCTGCGCCCTGATCGACAGCGGCGCCAACATCTCCTGCATCAACTGGGACTTTGTGCAAAAGCACAAGATCCCCACCACTTGACTACCGAAACCCATCCCAGTTTGGAACGTCGACCAATCCAGTAACTCTCACGGAGCAATCCGGTTCACTTGTACCCTCTATGCCAACACTGGAGGGATTACTCAGAAAGTCCTCTTCCACGTCATGTCTTGTGGAAGCGAGAACGTCATTCTCAGACTCCCCTGGCTCCGTTCCACCAATCCAAAGATCGACTGGTCTAAACAGACGATCGACATCCCCGAATCCTGCGATCAATCCAAGGTTCTTTTTCAGGAACACAACGTCACCACCTCTGAGCATAGCGACCGATTCAAGAGACCCAGTTTCGACTGGACCCCCCCATGCCAAGTAAAGGTCAACTGTGTCAACCATGCCCACCTCTACGAATACCTTGACAAAGAATCGGAGAACGAGTTCTGTCAACGAGCTCATGATCACTATTGTATTGGCTGGATCCAACGGTGTGGATCGCGGTTTTACCCCCTAGGTTCTCTGGTCATCGCCAAGATTACCTCAGCCATGCAACTCGCCCAAGCCGAGTTCAACAAGAAACCCGAGGTTGTCCTCCCTGCGGAGTACGAGCAGTTCCGAAAGGTGTTTGAAGAATGACCAATCGGACAGCTCCCACCAGAATGGACTTACAACCACAAGATTAACCTTAAGGAAGGCTTCGAACCCAAGATTGGCAAGTTATATCTGCTATCTCCCTGAGAACGCAAAGCCACTGAAGCCTTCCTAGAAGAGAATCTCCGGTCTGGTGCTATCCGCCCCTCGAATTCCCCCCAAGCATCCCCTTTCTTCTTTGTCCAGAAGAAAGAACTCGACGCCAATGGCAATCCCAAGCTCCGACCCTGTATGGACTATCAGAAGCTCAATGACCAGACTATTCGGGACGCGTACCCCCTACCCCGGATCGAAGACCTCATCAATAAAGTGCAAGACGCTAAGGTCTTCACCAAGTTCGACGTCCGATGGGGTTACAACAACGTCCGAATCAAAGAAGGACATCAATGGAAAGGCGCCTTCCTTACTCACAAGGGCCTCTTCGAGCCCATGGTCATGTTCTTTGGCATGACCAACTCCCCGGCCATGTTCCAACATTTCATGAACGATTCGTTCAGGGACATGATCTCCGAAGGATGGCTCGTCATCTATATGGACGACCTCCTCATCTTTTCCCCAGACGACCGGCTCCACACGGAATGGACTAAGAGAGTTCTCCAACGGATGGAAGAACTCGACCTTCACCTTCGCCTGTCCAAGTGCACTTTTGCCACGGAACAAGTAGACTATCTTGGTATGATCCTCTCGCCCGGAAAGCTCGCTATGGACCCCGTCAAACTTGACAGGATCACTTCCTGGCCCGCCCCAACCTCCATCAAGGAAGTCCAGTCTTTCCTTGGATTTGCCAACTACTATCGGCAATTCATCCCGGACTATTCCACAATCGCTCGCCCTCTCATCGACCTTACCAAGAAAACCCAACCCTGGCACTGGGATACGCCACAGGAAACTGCATTCCTTCGCTTGAAGGAGCTCTTCCTCTCAAAGCCCGTGCTTCGACTCCCCAACCCAAGCACACCATTCGCCATCGCGACCGATGCCTCCGGCATGGCCATGGGTGGTATTCTCCTCCAGACTGACGAGAATGGCGCTTGGCACCCCTGTTCATATCTATCCCAGTCATTCTCCCCTGCCGAGCGGAACTACGATATTCACGACCGAGAACTTCTCGCCATCATCCGTGCCTTGAAGTCCTGGCATCACCTCCTCCACAGCTCCTCTTCGCTGGTTCAGGTCTTCACTGACCATAAGAACCTCACGTACTTCCGAGCCCCCCAGAACCTTAACCGCCGACAAGCCCGCTGGTTATTAGACCTCGCGGACTTCGACTACAAGATGATTCATGTCCCTGGGTCTCTCCTCGCCAGTCCGGATGCTCTATCTCGACGTCCAGACTTCCTTGCCCATGTGCTGGACAACGCTCAGACGGTCCTCCTCCCAGACTCCATCTTTGTCTGCCTCATTGACTCAGCCCTCTGGGACCACATTAAGACTACGTCGAAAGACGATCCCCTGTACCTGCAGACTCTCCAGGCCTTCGACGGCTCCATCCCGCCTGCCTTCCGCTCCCGTCTTAGCGATTGGCAGCTCCACGAAGGCGTCCTGACCTACCAGGGTCGCGTCTATATTCCCCCGGTCACCGGACTGCATAAGTCCATCCTCCAACGATGTCATGACCACGAGTCAGCTGGTCACCCTGGTTTTCTTAAGACTCAACAGCTTGTTGCGAGCGAGTTCTGGTGGCCTGGTTTGGCCCAGTACGTTCGCAAGTATGTCGAGGGTTGCACCCTGTGCCAGCAGCACAAGGTTAACACCCACCCCACGACCCCTCCGCTCACCCCCAACAAGTCCACTGCCACTCGCCCCTTCCAACAGATCTCCTGTGACATGATCACGGACCTTCCCGAGTCCAACGGTTTCATGGCTGTAATAGTCTGGGCTGACTACGCATCTTCGAAGGGGGCTATTTTCTGCCCTACAACCAAAACTGCCACTGCGGAGGATGTTGCCGTCCTCTATTTTAAGAAAGTCTACCCCCGATTCGGTCTCTATGAGAAGATCATCTCCGATTGAGGTCCCCAGTTTGCTTCTCACTTCGCAAAAGAACTCGGTAGGCTTCTCAGATGTTCCCTTGCGTTATCTACGGCGTATCACCCTCAGACTGATGGGGAAACCGAGCGGATCAACCAAGAACTCGAGACTTACCTATGGATCTTTGCGGGGAACAACCCAACCACGTGGGCCGATCGGCTGATCCATGCCGAATTCGCTCATAATCACCGCCCCCATTCCATCACTGGTAAATCCCCGTTTTACCTAATGATGGGATATGAACCTACTCTGGTCCCCACTGTCCTCCCACTCACGGATCTCCCCGCCATAGAAGATCATATCAAGGAACTTACCGCTGCCCGTCAAGAAGCCCTTGCTGCACATGAACTAGCTAGGCAAGTCATGGCTTCTCAGAGCAAGAAGAATTTCACTCCGTTCGAAAAAGGTGATCAGGTCTGGCTCGAGGCCAGAAATTTGAAACGAAACCTGACTCACCCGAAGTTTGCCCCAAAACGTGAAGGGCCCTTTACCATTGTCAAGGTACTGTCCCCGATCACGTATCAGCTCTGCCTCCCCAAGACGTGGAAAATACACCCGGTCTTCCACGCCTCACTCCTCACCCCATACAAGGAGAATCCCGTGCACGGCCCTAACTTCCCATCACCTCCACCCGACCTTATCGATGGCGAAGAACAGTACGAAATTGAAAAGATCATACGACACCGGGGCTCCGCTGTCAACCAACAGTTCCTCGTCCACTGGCGCGGTTTCTCCACCTCCGACGACACCTGGCTCCCGGAACGGGAGTTCAAACACGCCCAAGCAACCCTTCGAAGTTATAAGAAGCTTCACCCCAAGGTCTTCCCTCCTTAGAACTCTACGCGCTGGTCTCTACGTGAGAATCACCAACCGAGCTCTAAACGACCTTTGAACTTCTTATAACATCATGTCTTACTCCCCGTCCACTGAATCATCCCTCACCGAGTCTTCGTTCACCGACTCCGCTCTCCCTTCGCTCGAGGGAGTCGATGACTCTTCCCCCCTTGCTCAGGAACTCTCTGTTCCTACCATCCACCCCCCTATGGTCCTTGCGGACGACTGCATCAGTACCAAAGCCACCCCTGGGTGGAACACTGCACCTCTCCCGTGGCCTTCTGTCCTCGATGAGGAAGAAAAGCCCAAGACTATCCTGTCTGTCAACATACCCCGTCTTGCCTACACTCTCCAGTCCGACCTGCTGTCATGCGAGTCCGGACGACTCCTCCAGACCTGGCTCCGAGACTCCCGTTTGGCCGCTACCATGCAGGCCCATTTAGACGTAGACTCTCCCTTAGAATCTTTATACTTAGCCTTTTTACAGGTCTCTCGTCTTGACCCCATCGCTTCTTTTACCTCCGCTAATGCCCAGTCGGAGTTCTTCTCCACCCAGCTCTGCCTTGTAGCCTGCCGCATCCGCTCGTACCTTCTGTCCGCCATGCACCAGCTCGACATGCTGGACTTCGTCGCTGACATTGAATGATATTCACAGGATCTTGCCAGGGCTGGTCTCCCTCTTCCCCCCGTTCGACCTGCACTCCCAGTCGAGACAATCTTGGTTCCTTCGCCAGCTGAGCCCATTGCTCCGATGCTGTCTGCGTCGTCATCCCCGCTGTCTCCCAGCGAAGTTAACCTCATCGATCGACTCGAACGGGTCCACCTCATGAACGAAGGTGAGATCAGTCTCAGCCCCGATCACCCTCTTTACAATGCATCCTGCTTTCACTGTCACCGCCTTGGACACTGGCACATTGATTGCCCAGAATATAAGTGCCCATTCTGTCTCTGCATGCGCCCCAGACATATCCAGAACCAGTGCCCGCTCCATCGTCGTCCCCACCCCGCGACCCCGTCCTCATCATCCCAATCCTCTAGCTCCTCCCGTTCCTCGTGAAGGTCGCACCGTCCGTGACCTTGCCCACTCGCGTCCCGCATCCAGGATGAGCCGGAGGTCGACTTTACTGATGACATGTGGGACGACACGGCCTACGCCAATGTCACCGGTTCCCCCAACGGGGGCTACATTGACCTTTAGATACCCTCAAGTGGCATTGAGGAGCGTAAGAAGGGGGTAATGTTACGAGTTGACCTGGCCCTGTTTATTTTCTTCATTTCTTTTACTTAGCTTAGTCTCGATGGATCGCTATCCATCTCGTCTGGCGCTACCCAGACCCCTCTTGCATGGCACATAGGTTGATGTTCCCACGGACCACATCTCTTCTTCATTTCCGACTAATGAGCCCGCTGTCATTGTCGCTTCGGGCCGTTCCGGCCACTTCTTCATTTCATGATAATCTTTGATTGACAGCTGCTTCTGATCGACACCGATCGACAGATCTGCAGCGGATGTGACTCGTTTTGACTTATCCCGAGTCCTTACGATTCCCCAAGTCACATCTCCTTTCATGCCTCATTTACCCATCCCTTCTACGGGTTTCCATGACCTTCTATGGCTCGCGTATATAAACCGTAGTTTCTACGCTTGTACTCTTTAAGCTAGAGCTACTCAATCCTACCTTTGAGATAACTCCTACGCTCGATCTCCCAAGACCGGGATAAGACTCGTCCTCTCTGGACTCATCGTATCCTTCGACGCTGAGCGTGCTCTTCGTGAGCAGATACCTCGCCCGAAGGCTCTTAGTCGTACCGTAGCGTCTCGAATGCTGGTACTCCCTTAGCCTTAGAATCCCTTTGAGTCTATGCTCGACCCTACCCGGGCCAAGTGTAACACATGACTGGCATGAATCTATGAAAGAAGAGATGGAATCGTTGAAGAAGAGAGAAGTTTGGGAGCTTACAGATCTACCACTGGGATGAACGCCCATAACGGGAAGATGGACATACGTTGTCAAGTCGAACAGACACAAGAAGTCACGTTTCGTCGCTAAAGGCTTTACACAAGTCTTCGGATTGGATTATGAACATACCTTCGCACCAGTACCTCGCTTCGAAACAGCCAGGTTACTATTCACTATCGCATGCCAACAGAATTGGCTCATCCATGCATTGGATGTCATGACTGCATTTCTCTTCGGACAGCTTGACGAAGAGATCTATATGAAGCAGCCAGAAGGTTTTGTTCAACAGGGACAGGAGAAAAAAGTTTGCTGATTAAAGAGAGATTTATAT
>JBBPSV010000500.1:0-17300 GCA_038093795.1 Retiboletus fuscus
GGTGGCTGTACACCGGTTGCAACCAGTTGCAACCAGTTGCCTGACCTTCCAAATATCAGGCAACTGCAACTGGTCAAGTCTGAAAAATCAGGCAACTGGCAACTGCAGTCCAGTTGCAACCAGTTGCGGTCCAGTCCAGTTGCCAGTCTTTTTGCAGTTGCACAACTGGACTTTAAAACACTACTTGCAATCAGGCTCATGCAAGTGGGTCAAACTCATGAGTGAGTGACTTAATGCCTGGATTGCTCAGAATAAAGCATGTGAGGCTGCTGGTAAGAGGGTTTACAAGCCACACCATGTTCATGGTAGTAACCAGCATGTCACATCAAAGGATATTATATCATCATCTGAAAACTCAGATGACAGTGATTAGTAACAGAGTTTCAAATCAGGTAGACAAATAGACAGTTTCGCCGACATCAATGATGACCAATGAATGTAAATGTGCTTAGCCAATCAATCTTTTGGAATCAAGTGACACTAGCAAAGTTTAAATTGTACAACTCATGGATATGATTGTCACATTGACACCAGGGGACAATGACAAGGACACTTTATCAAGATTGCTGGACACAGCATTGAAAAGAAAAGGTGAAACTCACTCACAGGTGTAAGCACACAAAGTGGACATCTTGTCATAGTGTGTACAGACCTCCATGCATGCCAGGCAAACACTTCCCTTGCGACAGGCATGTCATGGCTGAAGAATACCAGATATCATTGACAGAAATTGAGGGCAGGGGGTGGGAACTATCAACATTAACATTGCACCACTCACACACATGATTCGATGACAAACACATTTTCTCGACCATGTCAGATCATTAGAGCATCGAAAAAGGGAAGGGAAACTCACCAGCAGGTGCAACACACAAAGTGAACATTTCCTGCTCATGACAGTTGGTAGGCATGGAATGACAGGTTGTGGTTGAAGAATGCCAGCAACCATCAATGGGGATCAGAGGCAGGGTAAGAAAACCCTGGTAACACCCAGGCACAGCATTGCCCATTGTTGACAACAGGAATGGCAAAGATGCTATGTTGAACGGTGAAGGAGACCTGAGTTAAGACTCTGATCTGATGTTGCAGAGATTGTATTTCAGCTGGTGGGCCAGGGGGGCACTTATTACACATGGCCCAGGCAGGGTCACGCATAGACTTGAGGGTAAGCTGTCTTCTGTGACTTGGGCTATAGTAGTCTGGGCAATGGACTACTAGAGATGAGTGGAGGCACGAGAAGGTGAGTTCTCATGTTCTGAGGCTGCATGGTAGGTGGCTTGGTCAAGGGTCATGACAGCCTTCAGACAAGAGTCTGGGAAAGGCATTGGGATTACTGGGGAGTCTATGATTTGGAGGATACAAGGTAGAATCAGGTAGACTAAGCTAAGGTATTGAGAACTATGGAGTGCCTATTATATAGGGGTCAAGAGTGCACACAGACTGGGCATCTAAGTAAGGGAACTGGCTGTGATATAGCTAAGTGAAGGAGATGTGCCGAATGGATGAGGGGTGCACGTCTCTAAAGGAAACGATGAAGTATGACTTGATGAATGATTAATGAAATGAGTCATACACGCTGCAGATCTGTCAATCAGGAAGTGTCCTGTTGATCAATGATCTCGGCTAAGCGAGAGAAGCATCGCCTTCAGTGGTAATAGAAGGGATGTGCGAGGCAAGGTTCTAGGAAAGGCTAAAGCTAAAGAAGGGTGCATTGAAGAGATTGAAAGCTTGGAGGACCTGCAGGAACAAGTGTCCTGGCCTGAGCTAGCAGAAAGAGGGTCTGAGGGTACAATGAGTTTGTCCCTAAGGGATTCTGGCAAGTGTGAAAGGTCAGGAGGTGACTTCAGGAATTTTACCCAGCAGAATTGGTAAACCCGAATGAAATCTGAGTTGGAATGGAGTTGAAGGGAATTTTCCAGAATTCCTATGTGTGGAATTCATATCCGGAATTAAAAGCGATGAAAGGGAGACATTGAGCAATGAGTTGGAAACATTGAACGATGCATGGTGACAATGGACGATGGACAGCGACGACGACAGACTTAGACGATCAAAAATGCGAGTGAGCAAAGCTGAATTACGACTCTAGGTACAAAGTACTTATAACATGACCCAATCCGGATGCTAACGTCCTTTAAAACCTAAAGCCAACAACATATGGACAAAATGGGATGATGCCCCTGGATACATATAAATAGAATAGGAAATGAGGTAAGTGAATGTCAGGTTGCACCCAAATGGTGCGAAGTGTCCATTTTGAGGTCACATGATATGTAAACACATGAGGAAATGTGAAAAGGACCGTCCGAATGAAGTATGGAATTTATATAACAAACCCAACTTACCATGGAATTTCAGGTCGACTTACCAAGCGTTTGGGATTTATGGACAGCAATGTGTTACGCTTTCGCCGTGGGCTAGGCGCGATCTCAAAGGAGTCAAGCGGATGGGGTGTCGGAAGCTTGGACGACGCAAAGTACCTCTAGCCGTGGGGCTACTAGAGGGCTTCCCTTGAGATGGTCTCGAAGGGTAGACGAAGGCTGAGACGAGAGGATCAGACAAAGTCCGCAAGAACTCGTTGAATTGAGAAGATCAAGCTTAGTGTTACAGGTTGAGTACTACGATTTAAATAGGCGAGCCGTGGTAATCGAATAGAACGGTATGGAAGGTTATAGAACAAGGATGAGTCAGTCAAAGAACCTGATGGAACGCTGAAGAACAAATGGTGAGTCAGCGTTTGTAAAGCATGGAAGTCGAAAGAATGTCTAAGAATAGTATGAGTAATACAGAGGTAAAGAATGTTGTCGGGCGGGGCTCGAACAGCGAGACGACAGAGTTCAAAGTAAAAGGTGTGCATAAGGTCAAGGTCAAGGGACAAAACAGGGGAGAAATGTAACATTACCCCCCCACGAGGGTCAAGGCACCGGCGCAGACACTTCACAAGTCACAAGCCCCCATAGCAGGTGAACCGGTCACGTTGGCGAAGGCGGTGTCGTCCCAAACGTCATTGTCCACCCCGGAATCCAAGTCTGGAGAGTGGGAGCGGCGGCGAGGGCGGCTGGGGACCACACGCCGAGTCCCGCGGGTGCGGCGGGGACCATGGTAGGAGCGATGGGGAGAGGAAGGGTGTGACGAGTGCGAGGAGGCGGGAGAGGTAGAGGGCGAGGGCGGCGGAGGAGCGCGGTGCAGAGGGCACTGCCGCTGAGAGTGGCCGGGACGGAAACAACGGCATAGCGGGCATTGGTAGACCCCGCAGTTGATATGCTGATGACCGAGGCGGTGGCACTGGAAGCAGGCCTCATGAAATCGAGGGTGAGACGAGGGGAGGGGAGTGTTGCCAAAGTTGCCCGTCCAGCGGGCTTCGATGCGTTCGACGACACCAAGCTCCTCGGAGTTCAACGCGGAGGAGGACGCCGAGGGGGTAGATGCAGAGGTGGAACCGAGATGGGTATATCGTGCAAGATCTTGGAGGTAACGATCAAGGTCTTGCATGAACTCCAGCATTCCGAGCTGGTAAAACGCGAGAAGGAGTTGGGTTTCCAGCTCCATCTGGATGTGAGACAGGGTGTGGTTGCGAAAAGTGGCGTTGGCGTCAGCGGAAGCGGAGGGGGCGTGCGCTAGGGCGGTCAGGCGGGCTACCTGAAGGGTGGCAAGATAGAGGGAGTGGAGGGCCGACCCGTAATCCAGGTGGGCTCCGATGGGAACGGTGTAGCAGGGGTCTTGGAGAAAGCGGAGGAGAATGCGCGATTCCGCGTCAGTGGGAAGATTAGGGCGTACCCTATGAGCGTGTTCGGGGAGGTCTACGGATTCGATGGTGCCAAGGTAGGCCGCCAGACGAACCGGGGGTTCAGCCAGTTTGGGGATGGAGATGGTAGGTCGGCTACCCCAGCCGGGGGTGGCAACGCGGGATGAGGGGGAAGAGGTATCGTTGACGATCATGGCGGAATGGGGGCTTAAAACGGAAGGAGGCGTATAGTAGGAAGGAGTAGTAGAAACACTTGTGACGCTAGTAGACATAGGAGGAGGAGCAAGCTGGCCAGGGTGAGGAGCTGGACGGGGGTAAACCTCTCCGTCAGAACCGTCGGAGACAGTGAGAGAAGACACAGAAGCAAGGACAGAATCAGTGACAGATTCAGGAGGCGGTGAACCACCGAGTCAGGGGGGTACAGGAAGAATGAGTTCGGGGACATCAGAGCAGGGCATGGCGAGGTAGGGGTGAGTTGGTGGGTGGTTAAGCGGATTGGGGAGGGAAGTCTCGAGGGTGACGCTTTTTATAAGCAGACAGGAGGAGTTTGGAATTCTTCAGGTTCCGCTCGGGTTCCCAGGAATCATCTTCGGCCGTGTATCCTTTCCATCGGATCAGGAAGTGCCGTCGGGATGGGGGTCCCTGATGACGGAGAATTCGATCCACGAGGTACTCTTCTTCAGGGCCTACGTGGTCAGGAGGGGGGCGTGGGAAGTTCAGACCATGAATGAGGGTTTCCTTGGCAGGAGAAAGAAGGGAGGCGTGGAAAACAGGGTGAATCTTCCAGGTCTTAGGAAGGCGTAGCCGGTACGAAATGGGGGAGAGAACCTTAATGATTTCGAATGGTCCTTCGCGTTTTGGGAGGAATTTAGGATCCTTTTGCAGACGATGAAGGTTCCTGGCTTCCAGCCAGACCTTATCTCCTAGGGCGAAGGGTTTGAAACGTTGCCGGGTTCGAGAAGCCATGGTCGCCCTAGCGAGTTCGTGGGCCGCCCTGGCTTCATCCCTGGCTTTGGTGAGTTGGGAAAGGCGAAGTTCGACGGCTGGGAGGTTGGAGGGAGAGAGGACGGAGGGAAGGGGTTTGGGTTCATAACCCATTTGGAGAAAGAACGGGGATTGGTTGGTGACAGAGTGGGGGCGGTGGTTATGGGCAAATTCGGCGAAGGTCAAAAGTTCCGTCCATGAGGTAGGGTTGTCTCCGCAGAAGATCCGGAGATAAGTTTCTAGTTCTTGATTTGTTCGTTCGGTTTGACCGTCAGTCTGGGGGTGATAGGCGGTGGATAGGCGGAGGTCGTAGTTCAGGATACGTCCCATTTCTTTGGCAAATGCAGAAGCGAATTGGGGACCCCTGTCAGAGATGACTCGGTCAAAGAGTCCGAAGCGTCGGTAGACCTTGTGGAAGTAGAGAGACGTGATGTTTGCGGCAGTAGCTGATTTGGTGGTGGGACAGAATATGGCCCCTTTAAAAGTCCGATCAACCCAAACGACTATAGAGTCCTTCCCATCAGAGACAGGGAGATCGGTGATTAGGTCTACCGAGATATCCTGGAATGGATGGGAAGCTGAGGTGGGAATGGGAGTTAGAGGCGGGGTACCAGGATGGGTGTTAACTTTGCATTGTTGGCAGACCGCACATCCCTCTACATAGTTTCTAACAAAGGACGCTAGACCTGGCCACCAGTACTCGGCGGAGACTAGCTGACGGGTCTTGAGATATCCGGGATGACCGGCGGATTCGTGGTCGTGGCATCTTTGCAAGATTTCGCGTCTAAGGTCCCCTTCGGGGGGTACATACACTCGGTCCTGGTAAGTGAGTATTCCTTCTCGGTTCTGCCAATCGGAGAGCCGGGAGCGGAATGCTGCTGGGATATTCTCATCCACTGCTTGGAGGGAAGTCAAGGCGAACAGGTCGGAGGCAGAAGCAGAGCGGATTTTTGAGGAGAGGGTGACGTCAATGACATTGACAAAGAGCGATGGGGGGAGTAAGGTTACCAGGGAGTTGTCGGAGGCATGTTTGGGGTAATGATCGGTGCGTCGTGAGAGAGCATCGGGACCGGCGAGTTGTGACCCGGGTACATGGATTAATTTGAGGTCGAAATCTGCGAGGTCGAGTAGCCAACGGGCCTGTCGTCGATTCAAGGTGTGGAGTTCCCGGAAATAAGTGAGGTTCTTATGGTCAGTGAATACCTGAACCTGGTGGGGGGAACCTCGCAGGTAGTGGGACCAAGCCTTGAGTGCTCGGAGTACAGCTAAGAGTTCCCGATCATGAATATCGTAGTTTCGCTGAGTGGGGTCGAAACTTTGAGAGAGATAAGAACAGGGGTGCCATTCACTGTTAGGGTCTGCCTGGAGGAGAATTCCTCCTGAGGCATAGAGGGAGGCGTCGGTGGCGATAGCGAAAGGGGCAGATAGGTCTGGGACCCGGAGGACCGGCTGGGAGGCGAATCTTGCTTTGAGGAGGTCGAATGCAGCCTGACAGGAGTCGCTCCAAGACCAGGCGATCGACTTCTTAGTGAGGTCGATGAGAGGTCAGGCTATGGTAGAGTAGTCAGGGATGAATCGCCAGTAAAAGTTGGCGAAACCTAGGAAAGACCGGGTGTCTTTTACTGAGGTGGGGGTGGGCCAATGAGCGATCCCGTCTAACTTAGTGGGGTCCATGGCGATTTCATCCGGGCGGATGATCATCCCAAGGTACTCGACCTCATCTCGGTCAAAGAAGCATTTCTCGGGTTTCAAGTGGAGATGGAGCTCTTCCATTCGTTGTAGTACCTGGTGGGTGCGCTCGGTGTGAGTTTGTTGGTCGGGGGAGAAGATGAGGAGGTCGTCCATATAGATAAACAGCCATCCTTCCGCGATGAGATCTCGGAACGAGTCGTTCATGAACCGTTGGAACGTGGGAGGAGAGTTGGTTAGTCCAAAGAACATGACGTTCGGTTCGAACAGCCCCCGGTGAGTGATAAAGGCTGCCTTCCATTGGTCTCCTTCCTTGATGCGGACGTTGTTATAGCCCCACCGAACGTCCATCTTGGTGAATACCTTTGCCCCTCGAATTCAATCCATGAAATCTTGAAGAAGAGGGAGAGGGTATGCATCCCGAATGGTTTGCTCGTTCAGGCGTCGGTAATCCTGACAAGGCCGTAAACCTGGCTTTTGCCCGGGTTGGGCCTTCTTTTTAACAAAGAAGAAAGGGGAGGCTTGCGGAGATTTCGAGGGGGAAATTTTGCCGGAGGCCAGGTTTTCGTCGATGAACTTGTCAGTCGCTTGCCTCTCGTCAGCCAAAAGAGGGTAGATCTTAGCGATGCGGGGAATAAAACCCTCTTTGAGGTTGATAGCGTGGTCATAGGGTCTGGACGGGGGAAGGACGTTTGCGGCTTCTTCGGCAAAGACCTCTTTATACCTGATATATTCCTCCGGGAGGGAGGAAGCGACCGGCATGTCAGGAGAGAGGGCAAGGCTAGATGCGATGGAGAGGCAAGAGATTACTGGGGCCGGAATAAACTGTGATCCGCAACGAATGATCCGATTGATAGTGTATTGATCATGGGCACGGGTGAGGAAGTCGCATTCATCCTCCCATCCGTTGTAAGCATAGAGGCATTCATCTTGGATGGAATTGACAAAAACGTGACGTGGCGGGGGTTGGGGGGGAATGATGAGTTTTTCTTGTCATAGGTAGGCACCCTGATGGAGGGAGAAGAGGAGTTTAGATTCATCTGTGGTTTCGGCGATCTGGAGGGTCCTTTTTGCCCAGTCAATGGTTGGGTTGGCCTTCCGTAGCCAAGGGATCCCAAGGAACAAGTTATCCTTGCTCAAGTGCATGACATGGCAGGTGATTTGGTGAACAAGGCCTTTGGTAGAAACAAAGAGATTGGCGACGTATCGGATGGTTCCTTTGGTGTTAATGGTTCCATCGGCGTTTTTAGCGTGGACCGGGTGATCGAGCTTGGTTAGGGGGATTTTGTATTTCTTGGCGAACCCCCAATCAATACAGCAGACATCCGCTCCACTGTCAATCAGGGCGCGGGTTTCAATGGTTTGCAAGGTGTGCGAGGGGATAATAACTTGTACTGGGATTTGCATGGAGTTCGTAGTAGAAGTTACAGATACCGAAGCACTAGGGGACGTAGACGTTGTAGCAGGTCCCCGCTTTAAAAACCCTGGGAAAAGGAAACTCTTCTAATGGCTACTCCATCCTCGTCTTCATCGGCGTCATCCGGGACTTCTTCCAGCTTTGGAATATCAGAAGTGGCGACCGCCTTGATCACCGGTTTCTTTCCTTTGGAAAACTTAGGGCAATTGGTGGAGAGGTGGCCCCCTTCCCGGCAGCGGAAGCAAAGGTTGTTTTCAATGCATTGCTTTCGTTTGGCAGGGGTGAGTTTTGGGATGGTGGTACGTATGGCATCCACGTCCATAGCGTTGGGATCGGGGGGAGTGGATTTCGGGGAAGAATGGAATCCGTGGAAAACCTTCCCACTTCCTCGTTTTGCTAGGTCTCTCGCTCGCTCTTTCATAGCGGCGAAGTGGGCGGCCTTGGTATACCAGTCTTCGATCTTATCGGGGGGGGTCTCCATACTCTGAATCTTCCACATAAGGGGTTCTGGGATTCCTATAGCATAGTAGCTGATAAGGACGTTGGCATCGGTGACTTTGGAGATAGCGACGTGGTTTTGGAAGCGAGCAGTGTATTTGGTGAGAGAAGGGAAATAATCCCCGTGCTTGTTCTTGACCATTTTGGTCGTGGCGAGCCAGTGAAGGCTAGAAGCGATGGTGTCCTTTCGTACGAAGGACTTGGAAAAAGAGTCGCAAAAGTCGGCGAAGGTTCCTAGGTTAAGTGTAGTTTGGGCAAGGATCTTTTGGCGATAGGTGGTGGCCCAAACTTTGGCCGATCCTTTCTTCATGAACAATAGTGCATAGGCTACCTTCTTAGCGTCAGTGTCATAGACCTCAGCATTAACTGCGAGATAGAAGGTGACGGTTCCGAGCCAGTCTTCTGCTTTGGCAAAGGATCCATCAAAGTCCTCGGGGGTTCCAAGACATAGCTCGGTGGGTTTGGTGGCTGGTGCGGTCGGCATAGCTGGTTGAGAAAGAAAGGTCGGTGGTGGTGGGTATGAGAGGGGAAATCCTCCAAAGGGAGGGTTACGTGCTCGAGGGGTTGGCGAAGGTGGGGTTGGTTCCCTAGGGATGGTGAGTTCAGACGAGAACCGGTGTCGAAGGGTGAGCTCTTCTTCGGGTCCGAAGAGGGTGTCAAGATCTAAGTCCGGGTTGGTGTCCGGGGATGACGCAGTGTCTTGGGGGGCTTCCGACTCAGATAGGTCGGTGGGTGGGGGTTCTCGTGGTCTAGACCAACGAGGATCAATGGTGGGTCGTTGAGACGCAATGGTGGTTCTAGGATTCGAGGGATCTGCTCACAGAGAGCATGCTCGAGAATCAAGGAGATATTGGAGCTACTACAGAGGTAGTCCACACGAGATAGAAGCTTGATCTTTTGTTACGCTTTCGCCGTGGGCTAGGCGCGATCTCAAAGGAGTCAAGCGGATGGGGTGTCGGAAGCTTGGACAACACAAAGTACCTCTAGCCGTGGGGCTACTAGAGGGCTTCCCTTGAGATGGTCTCGAAGGGTAGACGAAGGCTGAGACGAGAGGATCAGATGAAGTCCGCAAGAACTCGTTGAATTGAGAAGATCAAGCTTAGTGTTACAGGTTGAGTACTACGATTTAAATAGGCGAGCCGTGGTAATCGAATAGAACGGTATGGAAGGTTATAGAACAAGGATGAGTCAGTCAAAGAACCTGATGGAACGCTGAAGAACAAATGGTGAGTCAGCGTTTGTAAAGCATGGAAGTCGAAAGAATGTCTAAGAATAGTATGAGTAATACAGAGGTAAAGAATGTTGTCGGGCGGGGCTCGAACAGCGAGACGACAGAGTTCAAAGTAAAAGGTGTGCATAAGGTCAAGGTCAAGGGACAAAACAGGGGAGAAACATAACACAATGGGAACAGCCAGACCATGATCAGGATTTGAGAGGAGCATTCTAGAAGACAAAGAGATGCTGTAGGAATGTGGGGGAAAAGAAGGATATAAGCATAGAGAACTATTGTTCTCTACACCCATGGGGGACTTGACTACTGACTGTCCTCAGTTGTCACGACTTCCAATCACACCTCTCTGCCCTCACACAGAAATCTGATCCCAAGGCTGCCAAGCGTGCAGCGGCTCAGAAGACGTTTGAAGACGTTTAGGAACATGTCCTTATGCTGATGAAGACGATGCCCGACAACAAGGAAGAACTGAGGGATGACAAGGAGTTGTGGATAAGGAACTGGAGCGTTGCACTGGTGCGTCCCGCTACACTTGTTGCCACTCTAATGGTACTGACACCTCGAACTGCAGGATCTTCTTATGAAGGCAATGGAGGACACCGCGTCATTCGGGCTCAACGCTGGGCTCAACAAGAGCATGGCCAAGGACATGGCCAAGGCCGACCAGCAGCACGCCAACTGGAAGGTAGCGTTGGCAGCACCCCCTCTCTCTGCTGTCATGCCCACCTTTGAACTGATGCAAGACACCAAGGGCGCGATGGAGGTTGAAGAAGCACTGGTCCTGTCTGGATCAGGGTCTGCGCAGGGGACGCAGGCTGTGTCGTCTGAGGCCTCCTTGGTCTTGGACAAGTTGTTCGAGAGGAGGATGGCCAGGAACAGGAAGGTGAGTGGTTGGTCGTGATGCGAAAATCCTGACTTGACTCAGATTTAGCGTCAGCGCATCAAGGATGACGACAATGACAAGGTAGAGGTTGAGGAAGACGCCCAACAGCCCGGGCAAGCAAAGGAGAAGGAAAGGGCATGACCACTCCCGCCCTGTGAGAAGTGCGTCCAAGGCAAGTGGGAGTGCATCAGGATTGAGGGGGCAGCGTGCACGAGGTGCTCGCTCTCCAGGATCAAGTGCAGCCAGTCGGTAAAGTGCGGGAGGCGAAAGGGGAAGGTTGAGGTCGTGGTTCCCGGTAAGTCTAATCCGCGTCCCTTTCATGCGTCCACTAATTGGGATTTTAGCACGACCTTCTCAGATAACAAAACTGATGCCCAGGATCGTCGAGGTCTCCGAAGATGAGGAAGAGGAAGAGGCAATGCTGGTCAAGGCCAAGACTAAGGCGAGGACCATGACCATCAAGGTGTCCGGTTTGTCTGGACAGTCTGAGGCTGCGAAGAAGCGTGATGTGGCTATCCGCCACCTCCTCGAGTCCCAGAAGAGGATTCAGCAAATCCAGGCCAGCATCAAGGCACTCGAAGTCAAGCACAAGAAAGTGTTGGGGGTAATGGAGGAGGCCATGGAGGAGTTGTATCGGGAATCATGGTATTCATATCTTATCTTTCTTATCAACTACCATGATTCTAGGTGGGCCTGGACAGAGGCCATTACGCTATCTCTATTACTCATCACATATGATCTCATAGATAACAGATATCTTATCGTCCAATAGGACGACAGCTGACTGAGAAATGTCTTGGCATTACCAAGACTATTTCCAATACATTACAAATGTATTACACATACTGTATGTTCCATGACATTCTCTAATGTTCCATGGACTTACCTATTACGATAGAGACGTACATATGTACATACAGACACGATATCCTATAAGTAGGATGTGTCTTCACTCTCACAATATAAGTCTTATTCCTACTCGGAACCCAGTCAGCTACTCAAGACTTCGCTATATGCTTTACAACAACTCACTCTCCTAGAAGTGAGTATCTCCCACTTCAGGCCCACTCTTTCCCTTTGTTGCCCTCAGCTGCACACATGGAATTACCTGTGGTATTTCCATAGGTTATGAGCCCTGCAGGCTTGTAACTTACCGTCAATTCGGATGTCTGTTCCAAGCTTGTGCAGTGAGAGTGAAGTTGTTCTTGGTAGTGTCTGGTGCATCATGCTGTTCTTTATTTTCACAGCAGCAATTGGTGGATATCCTATCCTTGCTATAGCAGGATCAGTGATTATCACTGCAGACTCATTTATCATCATATTCAGACTGGCTTCTGATACCCATGGCATCACACTGATCTATCGTACTCATCACTCCACCCATACCTTGACCACTTTGACGACCATCTACCCAGACGACGTGGTACAAGAGGTATGATCAGATCATACAGACTTCCCACGGAGATGAGTCAGGAACTTCACCAGAGTCCCTGGACCACTAGATCACATACCTTGTGACGCTTGCAGAACCCTGCTAGAAACAGGAGAGATCTGCCCTTGTGGATCTTCAAGGTGTATCAGGTGTCGACGCTACATAGTGATCGATCAGGCATGTCCGTGTCAGACCCTATCTGCATCAGTATCAGCTTCTCTCCCTTTCCAACGTTCTTCACCTTCTTCCCCTATCCTATCAACTCCGGATTCTCAGAGACTTTTTGCTGAACTTCCAGACACACCACCTACCACACCTGATCAGGATACCCTAGTTCAAACTCCCAAGTACGATAGTGACGGAGACCCGGACCACAAACCAGCTTGGATAAGCAACATTGGACCTCCAGACTATCCCATTCTACCACCACTACCTGTTCCTCCTCCACGAGCCCTTCACGTTCACATACCAGTTACACCACTTCCTCCTCCATATCAGATCATTGACGCTATAGAGAATGCAAGCTCTACTTCTCCAACCTGACACACTTCGGTGGGAGAACTGTCACCTCTTCCATCACCTGACCCCATTGCATGTACCTTCACTGCCAGCTACATACTGGCATGAGGAAGAGATGGAAGATCCCAATATATTGCTAGACTTAGCAACAGAGGGTCTGACGATAGTAGAAGTTTATCTTGATGGCGGAACAGAGAAGCTAGTCATTTTTTCAAAAGCTCTCATCCAGATTCCGATCATTTCTAACTGGTGCTCAATCACCAACTGAGTAGTCTTCCCCATCCAGATTCCAAGGGAAGAGCTCGAGAGATCGAACTTCAACACCCCACATTACTTCAACACCTTCGCATTCTGTGGAGAGACTATCGCATCCTCCTATGAGAGTGCTGGACTTGCATTTCCGGTTGACTCATATGAACTTAGGCTCTGTCCAGCAATCCTCGGCAACCTTTGGTTACCTCGGCTATACTCGCTTGCCCCGGCTAGAGTAGTCTCGTGACAGTTCCAAACCAAGGTCATGTGAGCAATCAAAGTCATGTGAGCGCACAGACATTGCCAGTCATGTGAGCACCCCGGTCATGTGAGCACACAACATTGCCGGTCATGTGAGCATACCAATCATGTAAGCAAACAACATTGCCGGTCATGTGAGTGCCTACACGTGATTCAGGCTGTGCCCAAGCTGTGCCAATATTGGTGCCACGCATGGACTTCGACTTTCTGATGCATAGTCATCACTGCAGAAGAAGGGGACCCTTCATGCCCCGCTCCGATGGATCTTCAAGTTCATCTCGCTCCCTACGCTCGGGTGGTAGAGCTGCTGTTGCACTACCTTTGGATGCCCCCACACGTACCCACTGGGCGTCGCACGAAGTCAAAGGGCTGCTTTCATTTCTGCTTGAGAAGAAAGCAGAATCGGGCGACAATAACTTCAAGCAGAAAATGTTTGCAGAAGCCGCGGGATATCTCAATGCAACTTTTCGTGATATGCAAGGGCCACCCAAGACGTCGTCAAGTTGCTCAAGGAAATGGAGTGGCATGAGTATTTTTTCATCGATATCTTTCAGACTATATGACGATCTCCCATTCAGTTAAAGGCTGCATATCACGCTGTCGTGAAACTCAAGCAGGCTTCAGGTTTTCACTACAGTGATACAGACGGCGTATCTGTCAATCCTGCGACCCAGTCGGCTTGGGATGTGTACCTGAGGGTGAGTAACATTGTATATCCTCGACAGCATGCTGATTTTCCCCCAGCAAAATCCAGATGCGCACCAGTATGAATGGAAAGGATTTGAATTTTTCTATGACGTTCAAGCTCTCATACCCAACAGCGTCAAGCAGCAGTATCATTTCCTTCCCGCTGCACATGCGCAAAGGCAGTCGACATCTGAGTCTGTTGGCCAACCATCATTCACCTCCACTCAGCCGCTCCCACCTGGCACTGCATATCCACCACTCGCTTTCGATTCATTTCCACTAGACAATCCAGAGTCCCTCCAACTGTTCTCAGGGAACTCATTTGCTGCAATGATCGATCTCGCCTCCACAACTTCAGCTGCTCCATTCCTGCTGGGTCCCGCCTCCACAGCATTTATGTCAGGCACTAGTGCCGCAACGCCCTCATATCTGCCTGGTCCCATCCCCACATCGTTCACATATGGTGCTGGCACCACGACGTTTCAGCCCGTCACCTACCTACCTCCATCCGCTGTCGCACAAACTTCCACACCTGTGCTTCCTTTCAGTCCCATGCTGCCTCCTACACATGCGCCTGCCACCGCCGCTACCAACATGCTCCCACCTGGTGCTGCCCCTGTCATCACATCATTCACCCCATGCGCCAACCCCAATTCCATTCCACCGTCAACTCCTTCATCTTTTCTCTCTCGTAGTATTGGTCCACGCAGTGCCGTGTCATCAGCAAGTTCTTCCGCTGTTACCAGTATCAGTCGCAGCAAGCGGAAGCAGCCTGCCAGTGAGGTGCCCTCCAATATGTCTAAGCGCCACCGCCCAATGTCGGCACAAGCACAAGCACAGATGGAAGGTGGGGATGCTATAGGTAAGATGGCCTCTGTCCTTCGAGATGCCTTGCAGTCATTGCTGCTTGGTCGGAGCGCCGATTCTGCGACACAAACTACACCGGCTATGAAAGCACCTTCCAGCAGCTTGGCAGACCTCATCAGCCAGGCTGCTGGGATTGTGACTATGCTGCCCATCCCTGACAGTGACAAGCTTCTCCTCGCTGACTTCATGAGTGACGCATCTAATGAGAATGCCGTCCGATTCTTTGTTGCGTTCGAGGGTGAAATGCGGATGAAGTGGGTGGAAAACAGGCTGAACACTCTGAAAGGTTACATATATACATAACCTGTATTCCCGCTGTCGCCTCCACTTGCTGTTGTACTAGTACTGCTCGTTGTTGTCTCCACCATTTGTTCTGAGTAGTCTCGTAATGAATGCCTGTCATGCTCTTCTCTACTCTCTGATTTGTCCTGCATGGCGATGTGGTGGGTTCAGATACTTGGTACATTGTCTAGGGCCGTTTCAAGGAGTTGTTCGTCCTGCATGGAATGCTCTTCACCAACATCGACCTCAATGACTCTTCGCCCATTTTCTCAAATACCTCAAGATCAAGGGTGCTGAAGAATACCCACAGGCATTCAAATATGGATTGCAGCTTGCATTTTCCATGCTTTCATTTGTGCTCTGTCACTACTATGGACACACGCACGGCCATCTGGCCGTTCGTATCGACGCTGAACTGACCCCGCACCCGCACATAGCATCAGCACTGCCCAGTACACACCCCTAGCCCTCTGGAACTTCTCGCACGCCCCTCAAGGCTGCCAACAGCGCAGAAAGTCGCTTCATGCGCACACCATCGCACCCTCCTTGCTTCCCTTCTTGACACCTGTCTTGGACCCTCACACTTCAGACCTGTCTTGCGATATGCGACGTGCTGCGTCTTGAAGTGGGCCTCTTCGGCACGAAAGATGGTCCAGATGCGCAGGTCCTGTCAACGTGCACACAGCATGTTAGGCTCGACGCACACGAGCGGTCGACAATGATGAGCTCAAACATCCTGCACCGAAAGAATACCGATCCCCTGGTTCCTTCATGTATGGTGGCAACGACTTGGTCGACATCTGGCTTGGTGTTCTGCGCCAACGACGTGGCCGTGCCTGGTTGGCTGTGTTCCTGTTGGTAGAGGTGGAACCTGCTCTGTTCGTGTACGCATCGCACCCAGTGCACCGACGGAAGCAAGTGCGGAATGAAAAGAGGATGAACACGAGCATGACGAGAAGAATGGGAAGCTGTCACCCCAAATGAGAACATAAAATGCCTGTGAGCAACACACCGAAAAACGATGCGAGGAAATGCATGCATGCGACTGCCCAAAGAGGGGAGCAATCCACTCACCTCGTATAGAGCACCTTGCTTGCCCTGTTCTGCCTATCCCCAATCACCTCCCTGTTTCCCGCAACCACCAACTCCTGCTCGATATCTGACTCGGTCAACACCCGAATGATCGGTATAACCCCTGTCACGCCCAACTGTCCCTCGGACATCCCCGACCCCTGCTATGCACCCCTCTCGTCAATGCATCATCGTCAGCTTCCCCAGTCCTGCCCGTGTTGGTGTTGAGTAACAATTCCACAACCCACCTCACCACCATCCCATCCTCGCAAATGACCGCGTCTGAACAGGAGATGCACATGCAACGTCTGGATTGGCCTATGCACGTCCTTGCCATTGTGCATAAACATCAGACATGAATTGAGCTTGAGCAATGCCTTCACATGCGTCACCCAACCGAGGACAGCGATGAAAGCGAAACGAAAAGATGCACCAACTTGTCATTCTTGGTGTCAATTGACTCACCAGGTACAACGAGAAGCTAAAATGGGATTGGGATAGGCGGGTCTAGTTCTTGGGCTGTGAGTGACATGGTCGCTGCAAGGTTTCTGCCACTGCAGGATGTGAGCAAAATGAGACTCTGATCATCGGACGATGGGAGGAGACTTGGGGGACAAGCACGATATCATACCTTGACAAGCCTCTGACAGCAATCTTGGCGACATCGGTATCGAGTTGTGATTTGCCATTGCGGTGGATTCACTGGAGGGCGTCAATCATGTCAATGACTGCTGTAGGGTATGGGATCTCGGGGGCGAGCCAGTAGTCGAGGAGGATGGTGAGACAGCAATTTTCTGTTTAGGTGAGGTGAGCCCAAGGGGGGGGGGGGGGGTTCAGACGAGCACAACGATGTACGTACCCTTGCATTGACACACAGTGGACAATGCTTGGGTATGCAAGCCACCAAGGGTCCACCCGCCTGCCAAGGACTTCATATCAGACGGCGCGCGCGAGAGACTTTGAACAGGACCGACCTCTGTGGATGTAGAAGAATACGGACCAGCCTTGAGGGGGTGCATCTCCCTCGGGGGTGTACGCGCAGATCTGGCAGTGTTCGAGGGCGATATCTCTCGCGGAGCCGACCTGGACGACTGGGGAACTCCCAGGGACGACGGGCAGGGTGCAAATCTCAGAGTGCCATGGGAGGGTGTGGGGAGGGACGACAGGCATGATGTGTTTGTTGTGGAATGAGATGTACTTGGGGCCAAGCAGCGGGAGGATGTCGGGATGGACGGGTTGATGGAGTGTCTCAGACTCGGACATGGGACATGCTTGTGCTCCCAAGTTGGTTGAAGCATTTCTCAAAGGTGAGCATTTGTGTTCGTAATCGTAGATCTGGTCAGGTTCACAGTCCCGCCATGCACTTATCTTGCCCATGGTGTCCTTGTCTTCATCTCAGCATATTTGGGATATCATTTATCACTTGTATTTGAACATAACCATCTGTAAGCCTTTCTGCTAGTTATTTTCTGCCTCATTCTG
>JBBPSV010000501.1:0-17285 GCA_038093795.1 Retiboletus fuscus
CTCTTCGTGAGCAGATACCTCGCCCGAAGGTTCTTAGTCGTACCGTAGCGTCAAGAACGCTGGTACTCCTCCAGTCCCAGAAACCCCTTTGAGTCTACGCTCGACCCTATCCGGGTCAAGCGTAACAGGACCGTGGTAGGAGCGATGGGGAGAAGAGGAATGTGACGAGTGTGAGGAGGCAGGAGAGGTAGAGGGCGAGGGCAGCGGAGGAGCGCAGCGCAGAGGGCACTGCCGCTGAGAGTGGCCGGGACGGAAACAACGGCATATCGGGCATTGATAGACCCCGCAGTTGATACGCTGATGACCGAGGCGGTGGCACTGGAAGCAGGCCTCGTGAAATCGGGGATGAGACGAGGGGAGGGGAGTGTTGCCAAAGTTGCCTGTCCAGCGGGCTTCGATGCGTTCAACGACACCGAGTTCCTCGGAGTTCAGCACGGAGGAGGAGGCCGAGGGGGTAGATACTGAGGTGGAACCGAGATGGGTATATCGTGCAAGATCTTGGAGGTAATGATCAAGGTCTTGCATGAACTCCAGCATTCCGAGCTGGTAAAACGCAAGAAGGAGTTGTGTTTCCAGCTCCATCTGGATGTGGGACAGGGTATGGTTGCGAAATGTGGCGTTGGCGTCAGCGGAAGCGGAGGGAGCGTGTGCCAGGGCGGTAAGGCGGGCTACCTGCAGGGTGGCAAGATAGAGGGAGTGAAGGGCCGACCCGTAATCCAGGTGGGCACCGATAGGAACGGCATAGCGGGGGTCTCAGAGGAAGCGGAGAAGAATGCGTGATTCCGCGTCAGTAGGAAGATTAGGGCGTACCCTATGCGCATGTTCGGGGAGGTCTACGGATTCGATGGTGCCAAGGTAGGCTGCTAGACGAACTGGGGGTTCAGCCAGTTCGGGGATGGAGATGGTAGGTCGGCTACCCCAGCCGGGGGTGGCCACACGGGACAAGGGGGAAGAGGTATCGTCGATGATCATGGTGGAATGAGGGCTTAAGACGGAAGGAGGCATATAGTAGGAAGGAGTAGTAGAAACACTTGTGATGCTAGTAGGCATAGGAGGAGGAGTAAACTGGCCAGGGTGAGGAGCTGGACGGGGGTAAACCTCTCCGTCGGAACTGTCGGAGACGGTGAGAGAAGATACAGAAGCAAGGACAGAATCAGTAAGAGACTCTGCAGGCGGTGAATCACCGAATCGGGGGGGTACAGGAAGAATGAGGTCGGGGACATCAGAACAGGGCATTGTATAGTAGGGATGTTGGCGATAGTCAACTAAGCGGACTGGGGAGAGAAGTCTTTCGGGTGACGCTTTTTATAAGCGAGGAGGAGGAGTTTGGAATTTTTTAGGTTCTGCTCGGGTTCCCAAGAATCGTCTTCGGCAGTGTACCCCTTCCATCGGATCAGGAAACGCCGTCGGGATGGGGGTCCCTGATGACGAAGGATTCGGTCCACAAGGTACTCTTCTTCAGGGCCGACATGGTCAGGAGGGGGCCGGGGGAAGTTTGGACCATGAACGAGGGTTTCCTTGGCAGGGGACAGAAGAGAGGCATGGAAAACGGGGTGAATCTTCCAGGTCTTAGGAAGGCGCAGTCGGTAGGTGATGGGGGAAAGAACCTTAACGATTTCAAATGGTCCTTCGCGTTTAGGGAGGAATTTGGGGTCCTTCTGAAGGCGATGGAGGTTCCTGGCTTCGAGCCAGACCTTATCTCCAGGGACGAAGGGTTTGAAATGCTGCCGGGTTCTGGATGCCATGGTAGCTCTAGCAAGGTCATGGGCTGCCCTGGCTTCATCCCTGGCTTTGGTGAGCAGGGCAAGGTGGAGTTCTACGGCGGGGAGTTTGGAGGGCGAAAGGACGGAAGGAAGAGGTTTAGGTTCGTAGCCCATTTGGAGGAAGAACGGAGATTGATTGGTGACAGAGTGGGGACGGTGGTTATGGGCAAATTCGGCAAAGGTCAGGAGTTCAGTCCACGAGGTAGGGTTGTCTCCGCAAAAGATCCGGAGATAGGTTTCTAGTTCCTGATTCGTTTGTTCAGTTTGGCCGTCAGTTTGGGGATGATAAGCGGTGGATAAGCGGAGGTCGTAGTTCAGAATGCGTCCCAATTCTTTGGCAAAAGCCGAGGCAAACTGGGGACCTCTGTCAGAGATGATGCGATCAAAGAGTCCGAAACGTCGGTAGACTTTGTGGAAGTAGAGGGATGCGATGTTGGCCGCCGAGGCGGTCTTTGTGGTGGGGCAAAAGATGGCACCCTTGAAGGCTCGGTCCACCCAGACGACTATTGAGTCTTTCCCGTCCGAGGTTGGGAGGTCGGTGATCAGATCTACCGTGATGTCTTGGAAAGGATGGGACGCAGAGGTAGGAATGGGGGTCAAAGGCGGGGAACCGGGATGGGTATTAGTCTTGCATTGCTGGCAGGTCGCACATCCTTCTACATAGTTGCGGACGAACGACGCTAAGCCAGGCCACCAGAATTCAGCAGAAACTAACTGGTGTTACGCTTGACCCGGATAGGGTCGAGCGTAGACTCAAAGGGGTTTCTGGGACTAGAGGAGTACCAGCGTTCTTGACGCTACAGTACGACTAAGAACCTTCGGGCGAGGTATCTGCTCACGAAGAGCACGCTCAGCGTCGAAGGGTGCGATGAGTCCGGGAGGACGAGTCTTATCCCTGTCTTGGGAGATCGAGCGTAGGAGTTATCTCAAGAGTAAGATTGAGTAGCTCTAGCTTAGGGAATACATGCTTAGAGGCTACGGTTTATATACGAGGGTCGTAGAACGTCATGGAAACCCGTAGAAAGGACGGGTCGATGCAGGATGAAGGGAGATGTGACTCGTGAAGCGTAAGGACTCGGGATGAGTCGAAATGAGTCACATCCGCTGCGGATCTGTCGATCAATGTCGATCAGAAGCAGCTGTCTATCAACGATTATCATGAAACGGAGAAGCGGCCGGAACGACCCGAAGCGACAATGACAGCGGGGTCATTAGTCGGAAATGAAAGAAAGAAGCAGTCTGTGGGAGTATCGACCTACATGCTGCGCAGAGACGGTCTGGGTGAGGCCAGACGAGATGGATAGCGATCCATCGAGACTAAGCTAAGTAAAATAAAAGAAAGAAACGAATGGGGCCAGGTCAACTCGTAACAGGAGGTTCGGGTCAGCGATGGTGTGTGTCCAGTCTATTCTGGTCGCGCGCGGGTGCTAAACGAGACGGGAATGGTCTAGGACGCATGGGAGACCGCCAAGAAAGAAGGGGACGCGCTATACATCGATACCGACATGGACGACGAGATCGTGGCCGAGGTCATCAAGGCTGAACACCAATACGCGAAGTGGATGGAGTCGAGGAACGTGCTGCCGCCCGTTGAAGAATCCGGACCGTCCGTGGCTACGCAAGAGTCCGCGATGGAGACCGACGAGGTCGAGAAGAGCATGGTGCCCGAGGTGGAGAAGGAGACAATGGAGACCGACGAGGTCGAGGAGGGCACGGTGCCCGAGGTGGAGAAGGGGACGGCGTCGTCTGGCGTCGGGTCGGTCGCGGCGTCGGTCGTGTCATCTGCGCGCAAGGTACATGGCGTGCCACTGGGCTTCGTCGATGGACTAACGGTGGTCTAGCAAGGGCGGACTGACGAGGATGCAGACAAGGACGAAGGAGCAGCCGCTCCTAAGAAGAAGACCGCGATGACGAAGGATGCGGGCTCGAAGACCGCAATGGACTACCCGCCGTGCAAGCTGTGCACCAAGGTCGGCGTCGCAAGTCAGTGCTCGAGGGGAAAGGGGATGGCGTGTACCCGCTGTGGGCACCTCAAGGTCGGCTGCAGCAACTCGGGTGGTCGGAACGCGCCGAGGAGGGAGTTGACAATGGCGGTCGTACTCGAGGCGACAAAAGGTACGTGGTCCCGGACTCTGCGTAGATAGTCCGGTTTAACATCTCGTCAGCGGGGAGACCAGTCCGGCCCAAGGCTAAGGCCGGGTCTAGCAAGCGGGTTGCATCACCCATCAACGTGGACACGGACGACGATATCGAGGAGGAGACGCCTGTCAAGACGAAGGGAAAGGGCAAGGCGGCGACAAAGAAGGCGTCCAGAAGGACCGCGGTCCAGAAGAAGCGGGACGAGCTTGCTCGGCGGCTCAACGCTGCCAACACCCGGCTCTTCCAGATTCGGGTGAACCTCAAGGCATTGGAAGTGGAGCAGGATGGGGTGATGGCGGAAGTGGGCGAGATAGTCGCCGAGTTGGAGGAGCTGGACGTCTAGGGTAGTCCGTCATCGTCGTCTAGTCCATCCGCGTGTGCAAGTAGTCCGTCGAATGTATCATCTGTCCGGTCTCGAAGTAAAGTGAACAAAAATGTAGTACGAACGAAAGTAAGTAAGAAAAACGGTTACGAAAGGGAACGATACGCGGGATACCACCTGTTACGTTTTTCCCTGTTTCATCTCTACACTTTCCTTAACCTTGACCCTATGCTTACCTTTCGCCTCGAACCCCATCGTCTCGCTGTTCGAGCCCCGCCCGACGATATCTTTTCCCTTGTATTACTCATAACGTTCTTAGACATTCTACCGACTTCCATGCTTTGTAAACGCTGACTCACCGCTATTCGTCAGCGTTCTACCAGCTTCCCGTCTGACTCATCTTTGTTCTATAACATTCCATCTCGTTCCACTCGATTACCACGGCTCGCCTATTTAAACCGTAGCACTCGAACTGTAACACTAAGCTTGATCTTCTCAATTCAACGAGTTCTTGCGGACTTCGTCTGATCCTCCCGTTCCACCCTTCGTCCACCCTTTGAGTCCATCTCTAGGGAAGCTCTCTAGTAGCCCCACGGCTAGAGGTACTTAGCGTTGTCCAAGCTTCCGACATTCCGCTTGACTCCTTTGAGACCACGCTTAGCCCATGGCGAAGCGTAACAAAAGATCAAGCTTCTATCTCATGTGGACTACCTCCGTTGTAGCTCCAATAACCCTCTTGATTCTCGAGCGTGCTCTCCGTGAGCAGATTCCTCGAATCCTTGAACCACCATTGCGTCCCAACGACCTACCATTGATCCTCATTGGTCTAGACCACGAGAACCCCCACCCACCGACCTATCTGAGTCGGAAGCCCCCCAAGATACTGCGTCATCCCCGGACACCAACCCGGACCTAGATCTCGACACTCTCTTCGGACCTGAGGAAGAACTCACCCTTCGACACCGGTTTTCTTCTGAACTTACCATTCCTAGGAAACCGACTCCACCCTCACCAACCCCCCGAGCTCGCAACCCCCCCTTCGGAGGATTCCCCCTCTCATACCCACCGCTACCAATCCCCCCTCCTCAGCCAACTATGCCGACGGCACCAACCACCAAACCCACTGAGCTCTGTCTCGGAGCCCCCGAAGATTTTGACGGATCCTTCGCCAAAGCCGAAGATTGGCTCAGGACCGTCACCTTTTACCTTGCAGTAAACTCTGAGGTTTACGACAATGACGCCAAGAAGGTAGCCTATGCCCTATCTTTCATGAAAAAGGGATCAGCCAAAGTCTGGGCGGCTACCTATCGTCAAAAGATCCTCGCCCAAGCCACGCTTAACCTAGGAACCTTCGCCGACTTTTGCGACTCTTTTTCCAAATCCTTCGTACGAAAGGATACCATCGCCTCCAGCCTTCACTGGCTCGCCACGACCAAAATGGTCAAGAACAAGCATGGGGATTATTTCCCTTCTCTCACCAAATACACCGCTCGCTTCCAAAATCACGTTGCTATTTCCAAGGTCACCGATGCCAACGTTCTCATCAGCTATTACGCTATCGGAATCCCAGAACCCCTCATGTGGAAAATCCAGAGCATGGAGAACCCCCCAGACAAGATCGAAGACTGGTATACCAAGGCCGCCCATTTTGCTGCTATGAAAGAACGAGCTAAAGACCTGGCGAAACGAGGAAGCGGGAAGGTTTTCCATGGATTCCACTCCGCCCCAAAGACCTCTCCTCCTGACCCTGATGCTATGGATGTAGACGCCATATGCACTATGATTCCCAAGCTGACTCCCGCAGAACGGAAGAGATGCGTTGAAAGTAATCTTTGTTTCCGCTACAGGGAGGGGGGTCACCTTTCCACCAACTGCCCCAGGTTCTCAAAGGGGAAGAAACCGGCGGTCAAGGCGGTCGCCACCTCGGACCTCCCCAAACTGGAAGAAATCCCTGACGATGCCGACGAAGATGAGGACGGGGTAGCTATTAGAAGAGTTTCCTTTTCTCCGGGTTTTTAAAGCGGGGGCCTGCCACAACATCTACGTCCCCTAGTGCTTCGGTATCTGTAACTTCTACTAGCTCCATGCAAATCCCAGTACAAGTTATCGTTCCCTCGCACACCTTGCAAACCGTTGAAACCCGAGCCCTGATTGACAGCGGAGCCGATGTCTGCTGCATTGATTGGGGTTTCGCTAAGAAGCATAAGATTCCCTTGACCAAACTCGACCACCCGGTCCACGCCAAGAATGCCGATGGAACCATCAATACCAAAGGAACCATTCGGTATATCGCCAACCTCTTCGTCTCTACCGAAGGCCTCGTTCACCAGGTTACCTGCCATGTGATGCACCTAAGCAAGGATAACTTGTTTCTTGGACTCCCTTGGCTACGGAAGGCCAACCCGACCATTGACTGGGCAAAAAGAACTCTTCAAATTGCCGAAACCACCGACGAGTCAAAACTCCTCTTCTCCCTCCACCAAGGAGCCTACTTACGACAAGAAAAACTCCTCGTCCCCCCTCAACCTCCACCACGCCATGTCTTCGTTAACTCCGTCCAGGACGAATGTTTATATGCATACAATGGATGGGAAGACGAATGTGACTTCCTCACCCGTGCCCACGATCAGTACACCATCAATCGGATCATTCGTTGTGGATCACGGTTCATCCCGGCCCCAGTAATCTCTCGCCTCTCCATCGCCTCTAGCCTTGCCCTTTCACCAGATACCCCTATCGCTTCTCCCCTCCCTGAGGAATACGCTAGATATAAAGAGGTCTTTGCTGAAGAAGCAGCCAACGTACTTCCCCCGTCCAGACCCTACGACCATGCCATCAACCTCAAAGAGGACTTCATTCCTCGCATTGCTAAGATTTACCCTTTATCAGCCGATGAACGGCAAGCCACTGACAAATTCATTGACGAAAACCTAGCCTCCGGTAAAATCTCCCCCTCGAAATCTCCACAAGCCTCCCCTTTCTTCTTTGTCAAGAAGAAAGCTCAGCCTGGGCAAAAACCTGGCCTACGACCCTGCCAGGACTATCGGCACCTGAACGAACAAACCATTCGGGACGCATACCCCCTTCCTCTTCTCCAGGACTTCATGGATCGAATTCGGGGAGCTAGAGTATTCACCAAGATGGACGTCCGGTGGGGATATAACAACGTTCGCATTAAGGAAGGTGACCAATGGAAGGCAGCCTTTATTACGCACCGGGGGCTGTTCGAACCGAACGTCATGTTCTTTGGACTTACCAATTCCCCCCCCACGTTCCAACGGTTCATGAACGACTCATTCAAGGACCTCATCGCTGAGGGATGGCTCTTTATCTACATGGACGACCTCCTCATCTTCTCCCCCAACCAACGGACCCACACCGAACGCACCCATCGAGTGCTACAACGAATGGAGGAGCTCCACCTTCACCTAAAACCAGAAAAATGCTTCTTTGACCGAGATGAGGTTGAATACCTTGGAATGATTATCCATCCAGATGAGATCGCCATGGACCCCACCAAGTTGGACGGAATCGCTCACTGGCCCACTCCCACCACAGTAAAAGACGTTCGGTCTTTTCTGGGTTTCGCCAACTTTTACCGGCGGTTCATCCCCGACTACTCTACCATAGCCCGACCTCTCATCGACCTCACCAAAAAGTCAGTCACCTGGTCTTGGAGCGACTCCTGTCAATCCACATTCAACCTCTTGAAAGCAAGATTCGCCTCCCAGCCGGTCCTCCGGGTCCCAGATCTCTCCGCCCCCTTCGCCATCGCCACCGACGCCTCCCTTTATGCCTCGGGAGGAATTCTCCTCCAGGCAGATCCCAATGGAGAATGGCACCCCTGTTCTTATCTCTCTCAGAGTTTCGACTCCACCCAACGAAACTACGACATCCATGATCGAGAACTCTTAGCCGTACTCCGGGCACTCAAGGCTTGGCCCCACTACTTGCGAGGGTCCCCCCACCAAGTCCAAGTGTTCACTGACCATAAAAACCTCACTTACTTCCGAGAACCCCATACCTTAAATCGACGACAGGCCCGTTGGCTACTCGACCTAGCAGACTTTGACCTCAAATTGATCCACGTACCTGGATCCCAACTGGCTGGTCCTGATGCCCTCTCCCGACACACGGACCACTTTCCTAAAAACGCCCTAGACAACTCCCTTGTAACCCTACTCCCCCCGTCTCTTTTTGTCAATGTCATCGACGTCGCCCTCTCTTCCAAAATTCGTTCTGCCTCCGCCACTGATCCGTTCGCCCTGACCTCTCTTCAAGCAGTGGATGAACACATCCCAGCTGCGTTCCGCTCTCGACTCTCTGATTGGCAAAATCGAGAAGGGATACTCACTTACCAAGACCGCGTGTATGTTCCCCCAGAAGGAGACCTCAGACGTCAGATCTTACAAAGATGCTATGACCATGAGTCCGCCGGGCACCCAGGATACCTCAAAACCCGCCAGTTGGTTTCTGCCGAATTCTGGTGGCCTGGCTTAGCGTTGTTCGTCCGCAACTATGTAGAAGGATGTGCGACCTGCCAGCAATGCAAGACTAATACCCATCCCGGTTCCCCGCCTTTGACTCCCATTCCCACCTCTGCGTCCCATCCTTTCCAAGATATCACGGTGGATTTGATCACCGACCTCCCGATCTCGGACAGGAAGGACTCAATAGTCGTCTGGGTGGACCGAGCCTTCAAAGGTGCTATCTTTTGCCCCACCACAAAGACCGCCTCGGCAGCCAACATCGCTTCCCTCTACTTCCACAAGGTCTACCGACGTTTCGGACTCTTTGATCGTGTCATCTCCGACAGAGGCCCCCAGTTTGCCTCAGCTTTTGCCAAGGAAATGGGACGCATTCTGAATTACGACCTCCGCTTATCCACCGCTTATCACCCCCAAACTGATGGCCAAACTGAACGAACGAACCAGGAACTAGAAACCTATCTCCGGATCTTTTGCGGAGACAACCCTACCTCGTGGACTGAACTCCTGACCTTTGCCGAATTCGCCCATAACCACCGTCCCCACTCTGTCACCAATCAATCTCCGTTCTTCCTCCAAATGGGCTACGAACCTAAACCTCTCCCTTCCGTCCTTTCGCCCTCCAAACTTCCCGCTGTAGAACTCTGTCTCACCCTGCTCACCAAAGCCAGGGACGAAGCCAGAGCAGCCCATGACCTTGCTAGAGCTACCATGGCTTCCAGGACCCGGCAGCATTTCAAACCCTTCGCCCTTGGAGATAAGGTCTGGCTCGAAGCCAAGAACCTCCATCGCCTTCAAAAGAACCCCAAATTCCTCCCTAAACGCGAAGGACCATTTGAAATCGTTAAGGTTCTTTCCCCCATCACCTACCGACTGCGCCTTCCCAAAACCTGGAAAATTCACCCCGTTTTCCACGCCTCTCTTCTATCCCCTGCCAAGGAAACCCTCGTTCATGGTCCAAACTTCCTCCGGCCCCCTCCTGACCATGTCGGCCCTGAAGAAGAGTACCTCGTGGACCGGATCCTTCGTCATCAGGGACCCCCGTCCCGACGGCGTTTCCTGATCCGATGGAAAGGATACACAGCCGAAGACGACTCCTGGGAACCCGAGCGGAACCTGAAGAATTCCAAACTCCTCCTCCTCGCTTATAAAAAGCGTCACCCGAAAGACTTCCCTCCATCCACTTAACTATCCACCAACAACGTCTTACCATACCATGCCCTGCTCTGATGTCCCAGAACTCATTCTTCCTGTACCCCCCAGACTCGGTGGTCCACCGCCTCCTGAGTCTGTTACTGATTCTATCCTCGATTCTGTCTCTTCTCTCACCGTCTCCGACAGTTCTGACAGAGAGGTTCACCCCAGTTCAAATCCTCAGCCTGGCCAGCTTACTCCTCATTCTGTGCCTACTAGCATCCCAAGTATTTCTCCTTCTCCTTCCTACCATACGCCTTCTTCCGTTCTGAACCCCCATGCCATGATTGTCGATGATACCTCTTACCCTGCCTCTCGCGTAGCTACGCCCGGGTGGGGGGACCGACCTCCCATCTCTATCCCTGAGCTCGCCGAACCCCCCATCCGCCTCGCCGCCTATATCGGCACCATCGAGGCCGTAGATCTCCCCGAACATGCCCACCGAGTGCACCCCGATCTCCCCACTGACGCTGAATCTCACACCCTCCTCCGGTTCCTCCGCGACCCCTGGTACGCTGTCCCTATCGGCGCACATCTTGACTATGGATCCGCCCTCCATTCCCTCTACCTTGCCACCCTTCAGGTGGCTCGGCTGACCGCCATAGTCCGCGCTCCCTCCTCCTCCGCCGACGCTAACGCCACCTTCCGTAACCATACCCTCTCGCACATCCAGATGGAGCTGGAAACCCAACTCCTCCTTGCGTTTTATCAACTCGGAATGTTAGACTTCATGCGCGACCTGGACAGGTACCTCCAAGATCTTGCACGTTATACCCACCTCGGCACCGCCTCGGTGTCTACCCCCTCGGCATCCTCCTCCGCGTTGAACTCAGAGGAGCTCGACGTCGTCGAGCGTATTGAAGCCCGCTGGACGGGCAACTTTGGCAACACCCCCCTCCCCTCGTCTCATCCTCGATTTCATGAGGCCTGCTTCCAATGCCACCGCCTCGGTCATCAGCGTGTCAACTGTGGAGTCTATCAATGCCCGATTTGCCGCTGTTTCCGTCCCGGCCACTCTCAGTGGCAGTGCCCTCTGCGCCGCCCTCCTCCGCCGCCCTCGCCCTCTACCTCTCCCGCCTCCTCGCACTCGTCGCACCCCTCCTCGCCCCATCGTTCCTACCACGGCCCCCGCCGCACCCGCGGGACTCGGCGTATGGTCCCCAGCCGCCCTCGCCGCCGCTCCCACTCTCCGGACTTGGAGTCCGGGGTGGACAACGATGTTTGGGACGACACCGCCTTCGCCAATGTGACCGGTTCACCTGCTATGGGGGCTTGCGACTTGTGAAGTGTCTGCGCCGGTGCCTTGACCCTCGTGGGGGGGTAATGTTACGTTTTCCCCTGCTTTGTCTCTACGCTTTCCTTAACCTTGACCCTATGCTTTCTACGCTTTCCTTAACCTTGACCCTATGCTTACCATTCGCCTCGAACCCTATCGTCTCGCTGTTCGGACCCCGCCTGGTGACATCTTTTACTCTTGTATTACTCATAAAGTTCTTGAACATTCTTTCGACTTCTATACTTTGTAAACGCTGACTCACCAATGTTCCTCAGCGTTCCACTGAGTTCTATATCTGACTCATCATCGTTCTATTACATTCCATTCTGTTCCAATCTATTACCACGGCTCGTCTATTTAAACCGTAGCACTCGACCTGTAACCCTAAGCTTGATCTTCTCAATTCAACGAGTTCTTGCGGACTTCGTCAGAACCCTTCGTCTCAGCCTTCGCCCACCCTTCGAGTCCATCTCAAGGGAAGCCCTCTAGTAGCACCACGGCTAGAGGTACTCTGCGTCGTCCAAGCTTCCGACACCCCGTCCGCTTGACTCTTTGAGATCACGCCCAGCCCACGGCGAAGCGTAATACCCCCCAAGCTCACTGAAGCCGAAAGGCAGAAGTGCTTCAAAGAAGGCCGCTGCCTCCAATGCTGCCAGACTGGCCATATGGCAAAGGAGTGCAAGGTCTACGATGCACCCAAGAACCCCAAGAAGACTCGAAAAGTGAAGAAGGATGACCTTCCCGAGCTAGCTGACTGCGAGGATGACGATGACGAAGCTGAGTCAGTAGCTAGAATCTCCTTCTCCCGCAAGGATTTTTAGAACGGAGGACCCCGTCAACGCGGACTCCTCCTAGGTGTGCCAATGTACTAGTATCTGAGACTCGCAAATCCATGCAGATCCCAGTTCAGCTCATCGTACCTGTGCACTCCCTTAAAGCCGTTGACACCCACGCCCTGATCGACAGTGGCGCCGATATTTCATGCATTGACTGGGACTTCGTGCGAAAGCACAAGATCCCTACGACTCGATTACCAAAACCCATCCCCGTCCGGAACGTCGACCAATCCAGTAACTCCCACGGGGCAATCCGATTCACCTGTATCCTCTACACCAATACTGGAGGAATCACCCAGAAAGTCCTCTTTCATGTCATGTCTTGCGGAAGCGAGAATGTCATCCTCGGACTCCCCTGGCTTCGCTCTACCAATCCCACGATCGACTGGGTCAAGCAGATGATTGACATTCCCGAGTCATGCAATCAATCCAAGGTTCTTTTTCAGGAACACAACGTCACTACTTCTGAACATAGTGACCGATTCAAAAGACCCAGTTTCGACTGGACTCCCCCGCGACAAGTCAAGGTCAACTGCGTCGACCACGCCCGACTCTACGAGTATCTCGACGAAGAAACGGAGAGTGAGTTCTGTCAACGAGCTCATGACCATTACAGAATTGGTCGGATCCAACGGTGTGGATCGCGATTCTATCCCCTAGGCTCTCCAGTCATCGCCAAGATTACCTCCGCCATGCAACTTGCACAAGCAGAGTTCAACAAGAAACCTGAGGTTGTCCTTCCAGCGGAATATGAGCAGTTCCGAAAGGTGTTCGAAGAACAACCAATCGGACAACTCCCACCGGAACAGACTTACGACCACAAGATCAACCTAAAGGAAGGCTTCGAACCTAAGATCGGCAAGCTATATCCGTTATCCCCGAGAGAACGTGAAGCCACCGAAGCCTTCCTCGAAGAAAACCTCCAGTCCAGTGCTATCCGCCCCTCGAATTCCCCCCAAGCATCCCCTTTCTTCTTTGTCCAGAAGAAAGAACTCGACGCCGACGGTAATCCAAAGCTTCGTCCTTGCATGGACTATCAGAAGCTCAATGATCAGACCATCCGAGATGCGTATCCTCTACCCCGAATCGATGACCTCATCAACAAGGTACAAGACGCGAAGGTTTTCACCAAGTTCGACGTCCGATGGGGCTACAACAACGTCCGCATCAAGGAGGGACACCAGTGGAAAGGCGCCTTCCTCACTCACAAGGGCCTCTTTGAACCCATGGTCATGTTCTTTGGCATGACCAACTCCCCCGCCATGTTCCAGCAATTCATGAATGACTCGTTCAGGGATATGATCGCAGAAGGATGGCTCGTCATCTACATGGATGACCTCCTCATCTTTTCCCCCAATGACCAACTCCACACGGAACGAACCAAGCGAGTTCTCCAGCGGATGGAAGAACTCGACCTTCACCTACGCCTGTCCAAATGCGCTTTCGCCACGGATCAGGTTGACTACCTCGGCATGATCCTATCCCCCGGAAAACTTGCCATGGACCCCGTCAAGCTTGATGGGATCACCTCGTGGCCTGTCCCGACCTCCGTCAAAGAAGTCCGGTCCTTCCTTGGATTCGCCAATTACTATCGGCAATTCATCCCGGACTATTCCACCATAGCCCGACTCCTCATAGATCTTACTAAGAAAACCCAACCTTGGAATTGGGGCCCGTCACAAGAAACTGCATTCCTCCGCCTGAAGGAACTGTTCCTCTCCAAACCCGTCCTGCGCCTCCCCGACCCCAGCGCCCCGTTTGCCATTGCGACCAACGCCTCCGGCGTGGCCACTGGTGGCATCCTTCTACAGACTGACGAAAACGGGGCCTGGCACCCGTGCTCCTACCTTTCCCAGTCGTTCTCACCCGCAGAACGTAATTACGACATCCATGACCGTGAACTTCTCGCGATCATCTGCGCCCTCAAGTCCTGGCGCCACCTCCTCCATGGTTCTTCGTTGCCAGTTCAGGTCTTCACCAACCATAAGAACCTCACCTATTTCCGCGCCCCCCAGAACCTCAATCGTCGACAAGCCCGATGGCTCTTGGACCTTGTGGACTTTGATTACAAAATGGTTCACGTTCCCGGGTCCCTCCTCGCTGGTCCAGACGCTTTGTCACGCCGCCCGGACTTCCTCGCCCACGCCCCAGACAACACACAGACGGTCCTCCTCCCGGAGTCCCTTTTTGTCCGGCTCATCGACTCTGCGCTCCGGGACCACATTAAGACCACATCGAAGGACGACCCCCTTTACCTCCAGACCCTCCAGGCCTTCGATGGCTCCATCCCCCCCGCCTTTCGCTCCCACCTTAGTGATTGGCAGCTCCACGAAGGCGTCCTCACCTACCAAGGACGCATCTATATTCCTCCCGTCAACAGCCTGCGCAAGTCTATTCTGCAGCGCTGTCATGACCATGCGTCTGCTGGTCACCCAGCTTTCTTAAGACTCGGCAGCTCGTTGCGAGCGAGTTCTGGTGGCCTGGTTTGGCCCAGTACGTTCGCAAGTATGTCGAGGGCTATGCCCTTTGCCAGCAACACAAGGTCAATACTCACCCCACAACCCCTCCGCTCACCCCCAACAAGTCCACCGCCACGCGCCTGTTTCAGCAGATCTCCTGTGATATGATCACGGACCTCCCCAAGTCCAACGGCTTCACGGCTGTTATAGTCTGGGCCGACTACGCATCTTCGAAGGGGGCTATTTTCTGCCCCACCACTAAAACTGCCACGGCAGAGGACGTTGCCATCCTCTATTTCAAAAAGGTTTACCCCAGATTCGGCCTCTATGAGAAGATCATCTCGGATCGAGGCCCGCAGTTTGCTTCTCGCTTCGCAAAAGAACTCGGTAGGCTTCTCGGATGTTCCCTTGCGTTATCCACCGCGTATCATCCTCAGACTGATGGAGAAACTGAGCGGATCAATCAGGAACTCGAGACTTACCTATGGATCTTTGCGGGGAACAACCCCACCACGTGGGCTGATCGGCTGATCCACGCCGAATTTGCCCACAATCACCGCCCTCATTCCATCACCGGTAAATCCCCGTTTTACCTAATGATGGGATATGAACCTACTCCGGTCCCCACCGTCCTCCCACTCACGGATCTCCCCGCTGTAGAAGATCGTATCAAGGAACTCACCGCCGCCCGTCAAGAAGCCCTTGCTGCGCACGAACTAGCTAGGCAAGTCATGGCTTCTCGAAACAAGAAGACCTTCACTCTGTTCGAAAAAGGGGATCAGGTCTGGCTCAAAGCCAGAAATTTGAAACGCAACCTGACTCACCCGAAATTTGCCCCAAAACGTGAAGGGCCCTTTACCATAGTCAAGGTACTGTCCCCAATCACGTACCAACTCCGCCTTCCCAAGACGTGGAAAATACATCCGGTCTTCCATGCCTCACTTCTCACCCCCTACAAAGAGAATTCCATGCATGGCCCGAACTTCCCCTCTCCACCGCCTGATCTTATCGATGGAGAAGAACAATATGAAATCGAGAAAATCATACGACACCGGGGATCCACTGTCAACCGACAGTTCCTAGTCCGTTGGCACGGCTTCACCGCTTCCGATGACTCCTGGCTCCCGGAACGGGAGTTCAAACATGCCCAAGCAATCCTTTGAAGCTATAAGAAGCTTCACCCCAAGGTATTCCCTCCTTAGAACTCTACGCGCTGGTCTCTTCGTGAGCATCACCAACTGAGCTCTATCACACCAACCTCGAACACTAGCATGTCTTACTCCCTGTCTACCGAGTCCTCTCTCACTGAGTCTTCCGTCACCTTCACCGACTCCGCTCTTCCCTTCCTCGAGGGAGTCGATGATTCCTCTGCCCTCGCCCAGGAACTCTCGGTTCCTACCATCCACCCTCCCATGGTCCTCGCTGAGGACTCTTCAAGCAATGTCGCCACCCCAGGGTGGAGCACCGAACCCCTCCCTTGGCCCTCTGTCCTCGAAGAGGAAGAGAAACCCAAGACAATCCTATCTGTCAACGTCCCCCGTTTCGCCTACACCCTCCGATCCGACCCGCTGTCATGTGAGTCCGGACGACTCCTACAGACCCGCCTCCATGATTCCCGCCTCGCAGCTACTATGCAGGCACATTTAGATGTAGACTCTCCTCTAGAATCTCTGTACTTAGCCTTTTTACAGGTCTCTCGTCTCGACCCCATCGCTTCCTTTACCTCCGCAAATGCCCAGTCTGAGTTCTTCTCGACTCAGCTCCGTCTTGTAGCCCGCCGTATCCGGTCCTACCTCCTCTCGGCCATGCACCAGCTAGACATGCTGGATTTCGTCGCTGACATTGAATGCTACTCACGGGACCTCGCCCAGGCCGGTCTCCCTCTCCCTCCCGTTCGCCCCTCACTCCCCGTCGAAACCATCCTCGTCCCCTTGCCAGCAGAGCCCCTTGCTCCGACGCCGTCTGCGTCGTCTTCTCCACTGTCACCTAGCGAGGTTAATCTTATCGACAGGCTTGAACGAGTACACCTCATGAACGAAGGTGAGATCAGCCTCAGTCCCGATCACCCCCTTTACAACGCCTCCTGCTTTCACTGTCACCGTCTTGGACACTGGCGCATTGATTGCCCCGAGTACAAGTGTCCATTTTGTCTTCGCATGCGCCCCGGGCACATTCAGAACCAGTGCCCCCTCCGTCGTCGCCCCCGCCCAGCCACTCCGTCCTCATCCTCTCAATCGTCTAGTTCCTCTCGTTCGTCACGAAGGTCGCACCGTCCACGACCTCGCCCGCTTGCGTCCCGTATCCAGGACGAACCGGAACTCGATTTTACAGATGACGTGTGGGACGACACGGCCTACACCAACGTCACCGGCTCCCCCAACGGGGGCTACATCGACTTATGAGTTCCCTCAAGTGGTATTGAGGAGCGTAAGAGGGGGGTAATGTTACGAGTTGACCTGGCCCCGTTCATTTCATTTCTTTATTTTACTTAGCTTAACCCTGATGGATCGCTATCCATCTCATCTGGCCTCACCCAGACCACTCGCATGCAGTATGTAGGTCGATACTCCCACGGACTGCATCTTCTTTTCATTTCCGACTAATGACTCTGCCGTCATTGTCGCGTCGGGCCGTTCCGGCCACTTCTTCGTTTCATGATAATCTTTGATAGACAGCTGCTTTTGATCGACATTGATCGACAGATCCGCAGCGGATGTGACTCGTTTCGACTCATCCCGAGTCCTTACGCTTCCCCGAGTCACATCTCCCTTCATCCCGCATCGACCTGTCCTTTCTACGGGCTTCCATG
>JBBPSV010000502.1:0-17259 GCA_038093795.1 Retiboletus fuscus
CATATGATGGCATTGGTTCCTTCCCAGGAACAGAAACAATTCCTGTGGCGGCCCTGCACTTGTCAGGCCTGGGCATTATGCTTCGTAACGGCGTGGTCCGTGCTCTGCGTCTCTTGCCCAGTCTTTCCATTGGGTTCATTCAGGGGACAACAACTGTCGTTTCACGGGGCGCAAATAGGTACACCATTGTTCATTGACGTTGCAGTACCAGATGGATCTGACATTTGGCGCTAGGTTTCGTCAGGGAACAACCTTAAATGTTCACCAAGGCGAGGTTGGTATGCAAGAACCTTCATCTTTGCACATGCCAGCTATTGAGGGGAGGAGGGAGGTCTCTCACTGGCAGCTACCTGAAGGCCATTCTGTATTGCATACACTGCATCAGGTTGCACCTGTCTCTTCGGGTATTCCGACGTCGAATCCTCCACCACATCCGAGTCAGGAACATGACTTCAATCACTTTTCTCGACGTCCTAGGCTTCGTCGGGAAAGAACCTTGGATGTTCACCAAGGCGAGGTCGGTATGCAAGAACCCTCACCTTTGCACGTGCCGACTATTGAGCGGAGGAGGGAGGTCTCTCAGCCACCTGAAGGCCATTTTGTATTGCCTACACTGCAGCAGGTTGCACCTGTCTCTTCGGGTATTCCGATGTCGAACCCTCCACTGCATCAGGAATACGACTTCAATCACTTTTCTCGACGTCCTAGGTTTCGTCGGGAAACAACCTTAGACGTTCACCAAGGTGAGGTCGGTATGCAAGAACCTTCATCTTCGCACGTGCCGGCTATTGAGCGGAGGAGGGAGGTCCCTCAGCTACCTAAAGGTCATTCTGTGTTGCCTACACTGCATCAGGAATATGACTTCAACCACTTTTCTCGGCCTCAATCAACCCGTCGTTACAGAAACTAAAGTGAATATCATGATGTACATAATCCATTCCAATCACAAGTAGCTATGAAATCCCACATCCCTGTTGTATGTCCTCAACCGGTAGGTACTACCAGACCTATAAACTCTTGGCTATCGGTGCTTTGAAAGGGTGACACTTAGGGATCAGCACGGGTAAACCTGTGGGTACTAGAGCTCCAACCCATACTCGACCTGTGCCAATTCCGTGCCCATGAATCCGTTGATGTGAGCGAGATGGCGCGCAGAAGTGCTCCTTGCCGTCATGTGGTCCGGGTTGGCGAAGTACTCGTCGTCGCCGAAAGACGAGGCGACGAGAGGCGAGAGGTGGTTGATGGCGTGGTTGACGCTAGCGTCGTTGAACGCGCGTGTCGTATCAACGAGGTCGCATGGCCGTTCAGAACGTAGTGTCATCATACACGAACGAGGGCGAGGCGGCGTCATTTAGGTGCAATGTAGCATGATGAGTAGAGGGCGCAATGGCCGTTTCGGCGCGCGCGTTGGTGTCGACAGTGTCGTCATCGTGTGTGTTTTCAGCCCCAAGGGCGCGAAAGACGAGGGCGATGTGATCGAGCACGTTTGCGCGTCGAGGGAGTCGCCTGGGGCGACGGTTTTGCCGTTGGCAGCCGCGAGGGTGCTCGGACGACGAGGGAGGCCGCAGCGTCGTTAGGCGTGCCATTTCCGCGGTTCGCGACGCGTTCGGTAGCCATTTTGGCGCACGAGAGGAACGCTTGGGGTGCCTGGATTGAGCGCGCCGGCGCGTTGAAGTCCCTGGGACGGCGAAAAATTTGTCGTCGTCGTCGGACGACGAGATGGCGATGGGCGATCGTTGAGGGTCGTGCCGTGGTCGTTGTTGACAAAGTCGTCTGGGCGACGAGGGGCGCCGAGATGGTGTCGACTGGAGTGACAGGCACGTCGACAAGGTTCATATTTACACTCGCGAATCACTGGAGAAAAGGTGTGAGAAGTGCGGTGGATAAGAGAAGGTATCGTCAAATTCAAACCAAGCTAATGTCATTACGCAGTCGGCTAGATGTAATCTCCCACTGTCCAATCACTCTACCGATCTCCGACACGAATCTAGTGGCTTCTTTTCTAAAGAGTTCTAGAGACTCAATACGTTCCTCCCCAGTGCTCGCGATCGCTGGATTGGGTGTATCCTCGATGAACTCGACGGATGTCCGGAAATCCAGAAGGAGTTGCTGATGGTACAAATGACGTTCTTGTAACCTATGCAACTCTCGGAAAAGTTCTCTGTCGTTATGTGTAGTAAGGACGTCGGATTCCTGCAGATGCATCAAGGAAAAAAAGAAAAAAGCCTAGGTGACGGAATTGCTTACTAGGGTGTTGCTAGAGCAATATAGTAGCTCAAATACCTCGTCCCATGCATACAGAGCATACAGAGAATCGTAAGGAAGAGGAAGATCGAATCCCCGAATCTTTGTAATATTTCTGACCAATGAATGCGCTTCGCAGAAATTCTTTGTAGCACTCAGCCATGAGATGATTGTGCTGGTTGTTGAGGTCGATACATGTGTGGATAGCGAGTAGATCTTGGAGGAAAATATTATTATCCTCGGATGTTGGGGTTGAAAGATGAGTAACTTGTACGGAGAGTGGCACCCACCACGAAGGAGTACTACATGAGCATCAGTAGTCTGTTTCTCATCTATGCATGAAAGTTGAGGTTCGTAATGCGGAATAAACTTGATGCCGACGTACCCTCGTAGGGGAACAATTCTTCGTTCTGCACCTCCAATTGATTTGAAGTAAAGCTTCCGGTTCTGACTGGCTTTCTTTGCCCAACTGGGTTTTGATTTTTCATCATAAGGATAAATGGAAGGATGGCAGTGATGTCTAAGTGATATAAACAGGTTCCAGCCGAGAGATTGCGTTACTACTCACGATCCTCATCACATTTGGGGCCTTCTTGATACCTGGATGAAATCCAATTTGTTGCAGATGCGAAGAACGAGGCTCTGACATTGTATCTGACTAGGTTGAGACCGCTGCCGCATTGCATGTATGTGATACTAGTATTGATCACTCACTTGGTGCCGAAGATTTGGAGAACTGGTACTACCATGTTCTCGACAAACCACATTCGCGCCCGAACATTAGATGGAGGATGTTACACTTCCTTCAGCTCGCTTTGAAGCGACGTCAATGTCAGAGTCAAAATTGACGACTGAAAATGCAATGTGAGCGATCAAAAACGGAGAAGGACAATCGACGATATGCACCGTACGTTCCCTCGGGATGCATCTCGAGCAGCACCTTTTTCTTGCTCATGATCTTGATGACGTCGCCCATACAGCTCTCCGTCTCATGAAGCGGCTAGAACTCTACCCGAATCGGCCTCACTGGGATCCTTCGTCACCCATCCACGCAAGGGGATCGCATGTACCTCCTAAGTGACATAGGTTCTGCATCGTTTTGTTAATCAAGAGTTCAGCCGCTTCCATCGTGGCCTGCTGCGGGCAGCTTCTGTGGACATGTGGGGACGGGTATCTTCGTAAAAGTAGTAGATTACAATGTCATATAGCATGAGGTTGACATTCGGTGGATTGTAGAGTGGGTGGAAAGCTGTGAATCTAGCTGGAGTCCCATCCATGAACGCATTGCGGCGACTCAAAGACGATACGCTCTTCCTCCTGAACTAATCAAAGGTCCTTGTTCTTGACGAACTCCTCGAACGCCATGTTGTGACTACAATTGACCGTGTCGCACACCGGGAGGACCCATGGCGGGGAAGGACTCATTCACCCCGAGTCAAGGTCGAATACATCACTGGTTTGTGCTTTGCGTGGTATAACATGATATATCTTTCAATCAAATCACATTTTGAGATTACATTGTAGATACTTACATTGCCAGCTAATGATATTGTCTGGTCACATAAATCTACTTAGAAATTATCATACTTGGTTGGGATTGTCGGTGACTACAAGGTAATACACTGCCTTGGAGAGTGTATATCTAGTGAGATAGGTTCTCTAGTTGTTATACCACCTTTTCATGAGTCTGCAAACCCTGTTCAAAGCAATCTAGTTTACTAGTATTGTTACACTAAGATGCTATTACATTACATTCAGTGTACAAAGGTTGTTCACTAATTACCATCTTCATCATCTATGGTTGTAAATTTCAAGGTTGTACAGTGTATTGTATAGAGCATGATATATATAGGGGCTTTACCATGTCTGCATTGACACGGATGATGGCAGCAATGTGCTTTCAGAGCAGTGAAGCTACTACAATGAAAATTGGTCATCTAGACTGTCTATTGCCTCTGTAAAGAGCTGCACAAACTCAAACAACATCACTCATTACTCCATCACATTGCTCCCATCCTCGTCTTCATCTTTGCCGTCCTCACCAGTCTCAGTCTCCTCTCCCTTTGCCACTTCAGTCAGGTCCACACTCAAGTCTTGATCTGCACCGATGTACGAGTCGCAGATCACATACAGCTTAATCACGTGTGTGCCCTTGAGCAGAGTAAGCTTCAGATCCACATTCTTGCTGATTGTCACCCGCTTGATGACATGCAGCTGGCGCATGCTAGGCTCCCCGATGACGAATCACCAGTTGGCAAACTTCCTCACTGGGAAGAACAGCACGACCATGAGAAAGCGTGACCTTGAGAGTGATGGGAGAGCCAGCGGTGTACTCACCCTTTAGCAAGCTTGTACGAGATGTCCAGCGATGGATAAGAGTTGACGAATTTAGTGACATCCCGCCAGCCATACCGCAAGTGAAAAAAAAGAAAACAGTACCCATAACATAGGTCACAACGCACATCTGTCTGATGTCCATCTGCAGTAGCTCGATTCGCTGGTCGTCTTCCATCTCCATGACATTGTACACGAACTCGATACCTGCATTTTTGCACCACTTGATGACCTGGACAAATGATGATCAGCCCTGTGTATGATATAAAAAATCATTTAGACGTATCTCGGGCTCGAAATGTGGTATCTGTTTCGACAGGGAATCCATCTCCCATGTCACTTGTTCGAGTACATTCAGCCATGCATTTGATGACATGACGTCCATGCAGGCTGAGAGTAAATCCAACAACTTCTCAACAACAATGCAGTGCTTCGAAATCAGCCTTCTCGAGCTTGACAAGTGGACGCTTGTAAACCTGACAGAGGATGACATCTTCGTGGCAACGAATTGTGATAACTTTGAACTGGGCAGATGATGAGACGACTTCCAGCAAGCCTTTTAGTTTTCTGCATTCCTTCAATGAAGGCATGTAAACCTCGATGGTGACATCTACAAAGGCCACCAGTGTCAAGTCTAAAACGAGCAAAAACAATCTCCTACAAGAAATATTATAGTATGTGGCTATCATGCTGAGGTTAAGAGAGTAGATATGTCCATCTTGTCCTCTGTACATGCAGATCAGTCAGGTAAAACGAGCCATACCACACATATCGACTTGCCAATTGCAATACATTTCCAGTTCACGAGATCTTGTAGCGTGTTCTTGACCAATTATGACAAGTGGTTGGACAGAGCTTAATGGCTGACATGCAAATTGTAATAATTGGGGTTCTGCGTTATCTGGCGCTAGAAGTATGACCACATCAAGATATCCTGTAGCGAACACATCATTCGTGAACACCACTACGTGCGAGGGATGGTGAAACTTTGAAGGTGGATGTCCATACCGAGCGGTCGTGAACTAGACAAATAGTGAGCGACATACAGACCGCCCCATACAGACCCGCTTACCTCGGAGAAAAGTTGAAGTTGGCATGTATTGGGGCACCTATCCGCTCCTGAGATCTCGGGCATTCGCGAGTGATACGCCCAAGGCAACAATGCGGGTCTTGATCGCAGATACATACCGCATCCTGTAAATCTCCATCATCCCTGTCCTGCATCCACGGTTGAGCGAGGTGGAGTGACAGCATACATAAATTTGGCCACAGCAGAGCGGTCCCATGTAATGACACTTGTTTATCGCTGTTGAGCAAGAGCTGCGAGTAATGACCAATTATCACCGAGAGGTGGCTCAGCTCCGAAGTCGCATGAGGAAGACATCCATGTCATGAATTTCTGTATCAATGAAGAAGTGTGTCACTTGACGACAAATAGTGTGAAGAAACGGGTGCCTGGAGTGGACATATGTTGAAGCCATGGGTCAGTATGGCATGATCGCCGTCCCGTTCTCCCAAGCCACCATGTTGGCGATCGTCAGCGACGCAGCATTCAATGCGGGAAAACCGATCGCAGGTGTGTGGTGGCCTATGAGGAAGAGTGAGTTTTGGTGCATGCACTTGCTCCCGTATGCAGTGTGTGATGGCAGACCTAGGCAAACATCAGACGTCGCACTGGAATTGTTCAGACACGCATGCTCACTTGAACTCCACTTAAACCAAGCTCTATGGCACACACCTCGGCAAATTGCTCTGGGGACGCATCCTACTCAAACTGATCATCCAGTTTCATCAATTTCATGATGATGTCAAGGTGATGGGCATACAGTCAACACCATTCCAGCGGTATCACGATGTGAACCAACCTTGATCAGTATCTGCAAGTCCTCGTGCACCTCGAACTCGCGCACCGTCTGCAGTGTTTCCTTGCTGTTCACCTTGTCTGCGTCCTCGATTTTGGTGCTAATGTGGTGCTTCTTCTGTCGGTTGGTCATCATGATACGCGTCTACATCTCCTTTGTGCATTTCCGCCACGAATCCCACCACTTGACCGCATCCTCATCCAGCGTGCCCCATCCCATGACCACATCGCCGTTCTCATCTATATGAGGCGCATCGTCGTCGTGCTCGGGCGAAGGCTGTCAAGGACGCTGCACGACCTTTGCATCCAAGTCATTCTGCTCCTCCACAGTGAGTCCTTCCGACTGAGGTATCTTGATTGCAGGTAGTCTCCAGTCTGTGTCTATGTTGGCAATGTGGGCTTTGAAATCACTGAGTTGTTCCTGGATGATCACGTTGTGTGAGGCGAGGGCGTAATCCTCCACGAGGGTCTGTGCAAACATTTCGGATGTGATAACAAGGTCTGAAGTAAATAATGCTTGAGCGAGGTGTAAAGAAAGATATGAAGGGACGGACCGTTTAGGTTCCAAACAAACTTCTCGTGCATCTTGTGATATCCTATGTCAAACTCAAGTCGGATTGGCATGAGATGCTCTGGCCGGTGGGCCAATCCGGGGGGTAACTTTCTCAGTCTAGCGAGAGTTTGGTCATCATGGATATACAAAAGGAGATACTGACATGCAGATGCCTTCCCGTCTGGCACCCATTTTCCTGGAACTCATATTGTATGTACATGGCAGACGAGGAGAGCAAACATTGAATCGATCTGGCCACCAGTTGCTGGGTGCAAAGTCCCTGTCCCACCAAGCTAGTCTCATTCCAGGTCCAGCGGTCTGCAGTTCCTGCAACATTCTGCTTTGCTTGGCATGATACATGGTTTCATATGCTGAGCCATGGGCCATGACGCCTTTGCGCGTCTCTATTTCAAAGGACGTGAGGATTGGGATGGGGTCTTCGACCTTGACGGACAATTTTGACCCATCCTTTTCAGTTGATTCCTCAGTAGAAACTTTCTTGTCTTGGTCTGAGGTGGCATCAGTGGTGTTGGATGGCTCTGGCAGGACAACATAGGGGATATAGGAGATCTTGGTGGTGGTGTGGTTGGGTGAGGTGGTGTGAGGAGGGAGTTTTTGACCAGGGGTAATTCCTGGGATGTGGTATGTTGACGGGAGGCATGGGTGCAGGACCAGGTACTTCACTGATTTTGAGTATGGGGGGCAGAGCGGTGATGGGGGAGTTGACGCACAGGGGATGACTGAGGTGGTGGTTGTGAACTCCAGCGTGGCACAATCAGTGGCACCCCCGTGTTGTTGAGGCTGATGAATGAACCTGTTGAGGTGAATGGGAGGCTCTGTGATTACCATGAGTTTGGTTGGTGAGCAAGGCGAGCAGACTCATTTTTTCGCATGAGACAGGGGCAGAGGGCTGTATCATTGGTTCTCGATCAGGTGTTACGCTTGGCCTGGGTAGGGTCGAGCGCAGACTCAAGGGGGTTTCTAGGACTGAGGGAGCACCAGCGTTCGTGACGCTACGGTGCGACTAAGAGCCTTCGGGCGAGGTATCTGCTCATGAAGAGCACGCTCAGCGTCGAAGGATACGATGAGTCCGAGGAGGACGAGTCTTATTCCGGTCTTGGGAGATCGAGCATAGGAGTTATCTCAAAGGTAAGATTGAGTAGCTCTAGCTTAGGGAATACAGGCGTAGAGGCTACGGTTTATATACGAGGGTCATAGAAATGCATGGAAGCCCGTGGAACGGACGGGTCGATGCGGGATGAAGAAAGATGTGACTCAGGGAAGCGTAAGGATTCGGGTTGAGTCGAAACGAGTCACATCCGCTGCGGATCTGTCGATCAGTGTCGATCAGAAGCAGCTGTCTATCAAAGATAATCATGAAACAAAGAAGTGGCCGGATCGGCCTGAAGCGACAATGACAGCGGTGTCATTAGTCGGAAATGAAGAAAAGAAGCAGTCCATGGGAGTATCGACCTACATGCTGCGCGGAAGAAGTCTGGGTAACACCAGACAAGATGGATAGCGATCCATTGAGACTAAGCTAAGTAAAATAAAAGAGGAAAATAAACGGGGCCAGGTCAACTCGTAACATTACCCCCTCTTTACGCTCCTCAACGCCGCTTGAGGGTATCTAGAGGTCAATGTAGCCGCCGTTAGGGGAACCAGTTACGTTAGCGTAGGCCATGTCGTCCCACACATCATCTGTATAGTCGACCTCCGGCTCATCCTGAATCCAGGATGCAAGTGGGCGAGGGCGCGGACGGTGCGACCTTCGCGACGAGCGAGAGGAACTAGAGGATTGAGAGGATGAGGACAGGGTGGCGGGACGGGGACGACGATGGAGGGGACACTGATTCTGAATGTGTCCGGGGCGCATGCGAAGACAGAATGGACATTTATACTCGGGACAGTCAATGTGCCAATGTCCGAGGCGGTGACAATGAAAGCAGGACGCGTTGTAGAGAGGATGATCAGGACTGAGGCTGATCTCACCTTCGTTCATAAGATGAACTCGTTCGAGCCTGTCGATAAGGTTGATCTCACTAGGCGATAGCGGGGATGACGACGCAGACAGCGTCAGAGCGATGGGCTCAGCTGGCGAGGGGACCAGGATGGTTTCGACGGGGAGTGTAGGCCGAACGGGGGGGAGAGGGAGACCAGCTCTGGCGAGGTCCTGTGAGTAGCGTTCAATGTCAGCGACGAAGTCTAGCATGTCGAGCTGATGCATGGCGGAAAGGAGATAGGACCGGATACGGCGGGCTACAAGGCGGAGCTGAGTTGAGAAGAACTCAGATTGGGCGTTTGCGGAGGTAAACGAGGCGATAGGGTCGAGACGAGAGACCTGTAAAAAGGCTAGGTATAGAGACTCGAGAGGGGAATCTACATCTAAGTGCGCTTGCATAGTGGCTGCAAGGCGGGAGTTGCGGAGGTGGGTCTGGAGGAGTCGTCCAGACTCACATGACAGCGGGTCGGACCTAAGGGTGTATGCGAAGCGGGGGACATTGACGGACAGAATAGTCTTGGGTTTCTCTTCCTCTTCGAGGACAGAGGGCCAAGGAAGGGGGTTGGTGTTCCACCCGGGGGTGGCAACGTTGCTAGAAGAGTCTTCGGTGAGGACCATGGGGGGATGGATGGTAGGAACAGAGAGTTCCTGGGCGAGGGCAGACGAATCATCGACTCCCTCGAGTGAGGGGAGAGTGGAGTCGGTGAACGTGAGAGAGGATTCGGTGAGGGAAGATTCAGTGAGGGAAGATTCGGTCGAGGGGGAGTAAGACATTGTGTAACAGGTATGATGGTTGTATAGAGCTCGGTTGGTGATTCTCACGTAGAGACCAGCGCGTAGAGTTCTAAGGAGGGAAGACCTTGGGGTGAAGCTTCTTATAGCTTCGGAGGACTGCTTGGGCATGTTTGAACTCCCGTTCCGGGAGCCATGAGTCGTCGGAGGCGGTAAAGCCATGCCAGCGGACGAGGAATTGTCTGTTGACAGCGGAACCCCGGTGTCGTATGATTTTCTCTATTTCATATTGTTCTTCGCCATCGATAAGGTCAGGCAGAGGTGATGGGAAGTTGGGGCCATGCACGGAGTTTTCCTTGTACGGGGTGAGGAGCGAGGCGTGGAAGACCGGGTGAATTTTCCATGTTTTTGGGAGGCGGAGTTGATACGTGATCGGGGACAGTACCTTGACAATGGTAAAAGGTCCTTCACGTTTCGGGGCGAACTTCGGGTGAGTCAGGTTGCGTTTCAAATTCCTGGCCTCAAGCCAGACCTGATCCCCTTTCTCGAACGGGGTGAAATTCTTCTTGTTCCGAGAAGCCATGACTTGCCTAGCTAGTTCGTGCGCAGCAAGGGCTTCTTGGCGAGCAGCGGTGAGTTCCTTGATGCGATCTTCCACGGCGGGGAGATCCGAGAATGGGAGGACAGAGGGGACCGGAGTAGGTTCATACCCCATCATTAGGTAAAACGGGGATTTGCTGGTGACGGAATGAGGGCGGTGATTGTGGGCAAATTCGGCGTGGATCAGCCGATCAGCCCACGTGGTGGGGTTGCTTCCTGCAAAGATCCGCAGGTACGTCTCGAGTTCCTGATTGATCCGTTCCGTTTCCCCATCAGTCTGGGGGTGATATGCGGTGGATAACGCAAGGGAACATCCGAGAAGCCTTCCGAGTTCTTTTGCAAAGCGGGACGCGAATTGAGGGCCTCGGTCTGAGATGATCTTTTCATAGAGGCCGAATCTGGAATAAACCTTCTTGAAATAGAGCGTGGCGACGTCTTCCGCCGTGGCGGTCTTAGTAGTTGGGCAGAAAATAGCCCCCTTTGAAGATCTGTAGTCGGCCCAGACTATGATAGCCGTGAAACCGTTGGAGTCGGGGAGGTCCATGATCATGTCACAGGAGATCTGCTGGAACGGGCGCATGGCGGTAGACCTGTTGGGCGTGAGCGGAGGGGTCGTAGGGTGGGTGTTGACCTTGTGCTGCTGGCACTGGGCGCACCCCTCGACATACTTGCGGACGTACTGGGCCAAACCAGGCCACCAGAACTCGCTCGCAATGAGCTGTCGGGTTTTAAGAAAGCCCGGGTGTCCAGCAGACGCATGATCATGACATCGTTGCAAGATGGACTTGCGAAGGCCATTGACCGGGGGAATGTACACGCGTCCTTGGTAGGTGAGGACGCCCTCATGGAGTTGCCAGTCGCTGAGGCGGGAGCGAAAGGCGGGGGGAATGGAGCCATCAAAGGCCTGAAGAGTCTGAATGTACAAGGGATCGTCTTTCGAGGTGGTTCGAATGTGATCCCGCAGTGCGGAGTCGATGAGACGGACAAAGATGGAATCTGGGAGTAGGACGGTTTGTGTGTTGTCCGGGGCATGGGTGAGAAAGTCTGGGCGACGTGACAAAGCGTCTGGACTGGCGAGGAGGGAACCAGGGACGTGGATCATCTTGTAGTCAAAGTCCACGAGGTCTAAGAGCCAGCGGGCTTGTTGACGATTGAGGTTCTGGGGGGCGCGGAAGTATGTAAGGTTCTTATGGTCTGTGAAGACCTGAACCAGGGAAGAGGAGCCATGGAGGAGGTGACGCCATGACTTGAGGGCGCGGATAATTGCGAGAAGTTGGCGGTCGTGGATGTCGTAGTTACGTTCTGCGGGTGAGAACGACTGGGAGAGATAGGAACATGGGTGCCAGGCCCCGTTTTCGTCGGTCTGTAAAAGGATGCCACCGGTGGCCACGCCGGAGGCGTCGGTCGCAATGGCAAACGGGGCGCTGGGGTCAGGGAGACGTAGGACGGGTTTGGAGAGGAAAAGTTCCTTCAGGCGGAGGAACGCGTTCTTCTGTGAGGAATCCCATTTCCAGGGTTGGGTTTTCTTAGTGAGATCTATGAGGGGTCGGGCTATAGAGGAGTAGTCCGGGATGAACTGCCGATAGTAATTGGCGAATCCAAGGAAAGACTGGACTTCTTTGACGGAGGTCGGGGCAGGCCACGAGGTGATCCCGTCAAGCTTGACGGGGTCCATGGCGAGTTTCCCGGGGGAGAGGATCATGCCGAGGTAGTCAACCTGCTCCGTGGCGAATGCACACTTGGACAGGCGCAGATGTAGGTCGAGTTCCTCCATTCGTTGGAGAACTCTCTTGGTACGTTCTGTGTGGAGCTGGTCGTTGGGGGAGAAAATAAGGAGGTCGTCCATATAGATGACGAGCCATCCTTCTGCGATCATGTCCCTGAACGAGTCGTTCATGAATCGCTGGAACGTGGCAGGGGAGTTAGTCATGCCAAAGAACATGACCATAGGTTCGAAGAGGCCCTTGTGAGTGAGGAAGGCGCCTTTCCACTGGTGTCCCTCCTTAATACGGACATTGTTATAACCCCATTGGACGTCGAACTTGGTGAAAACCTTTGCGTCTTGTACCTTGTTGATGAGGTCATCGATCCGGGGTAGGGGGTATGCGTCTCGGATGGTCTGGTCATTGAGCTTCCGATAGTCCATACAGGGACAAAGCTTCGGATTGCCATCGGCGTCGAGTTCTTTCTTCTGAACGAAGAAGAAGGGGGATGCTTGGGGGGAGTTCAAGGGGCGGATAGCACCGGACTGGAGGTTCTCTTTGAGGAAGGCTTCGGTGGCTTCTCGTTCTCTCGGGGATAACGGGTATAGCTTGCCGATCTTGGGTTCGAAGCCTTCCTTTAGGTTAATCTTGTGGTCGTAAGTCCGTTCCGGTGGGAGTTGTCCGATTGGTCGTTCTTCAAACACCTTTCGGAATTGCTCGTACTCCGCTGGGAGGACAACCTCGGGTTTCTTATTGAATTCCGCTTGCGCGAGCTGCATGGCGGAAGTAATCTTGGTGATGATGGGGGAGCCTAGGGGGTAGAATCGTGATCCACACCATTGGATCCGGCCGATTCTGTAGTGGTCGTGAGCTCGTTGGCAGAACTTGCTCTCTGTTTCTTCGTCGAGATACTCGTAGAGTCGGGCATGGTCCACGCAGTTGACTTTGACTTGTCGTGGGGGGGTCCAATCGAAACTGGGTCTTCTGAATCGGTCACTATGTTCGGAGGTCATGACATTGTGTTCCTGAAAAAGAACTTTGGACTGGTCACAAGACTCGGGAATGTCGATCGTCTGTTTAACCCAGTCGATCGTGGGGTTGGTGGAGCAAAGCCAAGGGAGTCCGAGGATGACATTCTCACTTCCGCAAGACATGACATGAAACAGGACTTTCTGGGTAATCCCTCCAGTATTGGCGTAGAGGGTACAAGTGAATCGGATTGCTCCGTGCGAGTTACTGGATTGGTCGACGTTTCTGATAGGGATGGGTTTCGGTAGTCGAGTGGTAGGAATTTTGTGCTTTCGCACGAAGTCCCAGTCGATGCACGAGATATCAGCGCCGCTGTCAATCAGGGCGCGGGTGTCAACGGCTTTGAGAGAGTGCACAGGTACGATGAGCTGGACTGGGATCTGCATAGATTTGCGAGTCTCAGATACTAGTACATTGGCACACCTAGGAGGAGTCCGCGTTGACGGGGTCCTCCGTTCTAAAAATCCTTGCGGGTGAAGGAGATCCTAGCTACTGACTCGACTTCGTCATCGTCTTCCTCGCAGTCAGCTAGCTCAGGTACGTCGTCCTTTTTCACCTTACGAGTCTTCTTGGAGTTCTTGGGCGAATCGTAGACTTTGCACTCCTTTGCCATGTGGCCGGTCTGGCGACATCAGAGGCAATGGCCTTCCTTGAAACACTTTTGCCTTTCGGCTTCAGTGAGCTTGGGGGGAAGACGGACAGCGTCGACATCCATGGCGTCGGGGTCCTTTTCTTCCTTTTTGGAGTAAGTGGGTACGTACGAGGCACCGGATTTCTTATGCTGTTGGGCGATTCCTCGGGCTCGGCGGCGATGAGAGTCGAAGAGGGCAACCTTCTTGTACCAGTCGGCTACCTTGGTGGGGGGGTTCTCCATCCGGAGAACATCGAACATCAGGTCTTCGGGTATACCTGCGGAGTAATAGGAGACGAGAACCGAATCATCAGTGACTCCCGCGACGGATACCTTGGACCTAAACTGCGCAGTATAATTAGCCAGAGAAGGGGAATACTTGCCCTTCTTTCCAGGGATCATTCGCTTGGTGGCTAGCCAAGTGAGCGCGTTGGTGACCGATTCTGAGTGAGAGAAAACGGCCTCGAAGTCGGCGACAAAGTCGGACCACTTCCCAAGAGAGAAGCCTCCGCCGGAGATCTTGGATTCTCGGAACGTATCGGCCCAAGTAGCGGCCGTTCCTTTCTTCATGAAGGAGAGTGCATAGGCAATTCGCCTTGCATCGTCGTTATAGATTTCTGCGTTGACTGAGAGGTATAGTTGTACCGAGCGAAGCCAAGGTTTCGCTTTTGTGAGGTTTCCGTCGAAGTCATCGGGGACTCCTAGGCGGATTTCTGTGGGCTTGGTTCCCATGATGGGAGTCTGGGGCTGTGGGGCTGGGGGTGCTGTGATGGGAAAGATATGACCGCTTTGAGCGATCGGTGTCGGTGACGGCGGTGTGGGGCTATGAGGGATGACTGCGCTGGCTGAAAGCTGATGCGACAGTAGTCTAGAGAGTTCTTGTGATTCTGCTTCCTCGATGGGGGAGTGTAGCTCGAGATCTAAGTCGGGGTTATCAGAGCCTTCAGTGAGAGCTTCTGAGTCCGATGTTTCTGAGGCTGAGGACTCGGGGTCCGGTGATTCTGTGGCTCTCCACGCGGTGGAGATCGGTGGCGGTCGGGCTGAGGAGGAGGGCCTACTCGATGGTAGCCGCGACGTGGTAAGCTAGAGCTTTTGTTATGCTTGGCCCGGGTAGGGTCGAGCGCAGACTCAAGGGGGTTTCTAGGACTGAGGGAGCACCAGCGTTCGTGACGCTACGGTGCGACTAAGAGCCTTCGGGCGAGGTATCTGCTCACGAAGAGCATGCTCAGCGTCGAAGGATACGATGAGTCCGAGGAGGACGAGTCTTATCCCAGTCTTGGGAGATCGAGCATAGGAGTTATCTCAAAGGTAAGATTGAGTAGCTCTAGCTTAGGGAATACAGGCGTAGAGGCTACGGTTTATATACGAGGGTCATAGAAATGCATGGAAGCCCGTGGAACGGACGGGTCGATGTGGGATGAAGAAAGATGTGACTCGGGGAAGCGTAAGGATTCGGGTTGAGTCGAAACGAGTCACATCCGCTGCGGATCTGTCGATCAGTGTCGATCAGAAGCAGCTGTCTATCAAAGATAATCATGAAACAAAGAAGTGGCCGGATCGGCCCGAAGCGACAATGACAGCGGTGTCATTAGTTGGAAATGAAGAAAAGAAGCAGTCCGTGGGAGTATTGACCTACATGCTGCACGGAAGAAGTCTGGGTAACGCCAGACGAGATGGATAGCAATCCATCGAGACTAAGCTAAGTAAAATAAAAGAGGAAAATAAACGGGGCCAGGTCAACTCGTAACATCAGGACGCTGCATGGATTGAGGAAGGACGGGAGGGTCCGCAATTGAGCCTGGAGGAGCGTCTATGACGTTTGTGGGCATGGATGCATTTATGTTGATCAGAGCCATTGGGCCCATCTCCAATGTGGCATTCCCCACAAGCAAAGGCAGTTGCGATTGTGCCGCAACTTGACCCACGCGTCCATGGCTGCGACAGCGAGATTGAGAGGTGAATCAGAATTGTTCACAGTACCAAGTTGTCACCGCAACTTGTCAAACATGGGCATGCTTGGAGTTGGATCGACGCTGGCAACTCAACTCATCCGTGGAGTACCGAGGTGAACGAGCATATCGCTCGAGCGGTGGGAGGAACAGGAGAGGTTGGTGCTCGGACACATTTTGAGAAAGACGGTCTGAGGGATGACGGAGAGTTCCTGAAGTTTGACATTCCCCGTTGTGCGGACGATCTTGTCATAGTTGGGTTCCAATCGCAAGCGGGAAGCAAAGCTACTTCGAATGAGCAGCAATGCCAAAAATAAGGCTGTTTGGAACTCACCTCGACGCATTATCGACAAGTTTGAGAACGCAATCACGCATTGCGACAAGCTTTGCTTCGTCAGCTGGAGTCATCCCTAGATTCTGTAATTTCGACCACTGTGCCTCGTCCCTGTTTAGGATGAAAAACGGTCCAATGGAGACTAAAGGAAGCACACACTCCTCCATTCTGTTCTGCTTGGGGTGTTTCCTGTCTTGCACATAGAAACGATGCTTTCCCGCAGTGACTTGATCTTGGTTGCAGGCCTCTGTTGGCTTTTCCAAAATGTCGTCCACTTTGCTTTCATGGCCCACTGAATCGCACCGTCGAAGACGGGGTGGGGTAACTATAGGACGATGTCAAGTTTGTTGACCTGCCAAACTCATGGCATGTACTGGTGACTTCATGGTTGCCAGCAGGCTCTGCTCATCGATCTCTCTCAGGTCACAATGCAACAGATGGCACAAAGAGGGATATAGGATACACCACATGTCACCCGGCTGGAGATGTTTCGCCACCGAGTGAAAGCAGCCGATTGTTGTGCAGAGATGATGGTGTCCTTGTTCTTGGGGTGTGCCTGGGTTGCAATGGCTTTGCCTGAGAAGAGACCCTCAACGAAGGGGTTGATTGATTCAGCCCCTTCTGCACTGCCGGCAGTGCCCATGCTAGAGCTGTAGAGAAGTGAGCGAAATCGATGGAGGTGTCAAAGTCATTGCAGCAGAGGTGTCAGTTAATGTATTCATTCAGCCAGATGAAAGAAGGGAGTAGGGAGACTTGGCAAGGTTGTCACGGTTGTCTGAGGGGTTCAACATAGTCCTTGGGTGATGTGGAGTAGGAAAACTGCAAAACGATTGCAATGGTGAGTTGACGCGCTCGAGTGGTTACCCGATATGGTAAGTTGTGGCTTGGTCGTGCTTAGTAACTTGTCTGCACTCAGCTGCAAGGTCAGTTGTCTTCGATCACCTCTAGAGCAGTCGTGCTCGTGTATTGCGCCTCAAAGGGTTGCTCCTCCAACTTCTACAGTCCATGTACCACATGTAAAATGCACTGGGGTCACCCAATTTGGTCTCGACGTGACCATATGACTCGGTAAGTCTGAGTCCACTTTTGTCGGCTGACCCTTGTAGGTTGCAAATTCAGTCGTCCACGACGACGCGGTGGGTTCAGGTGGTTGCCACAGCGTTGTAGAAACAACGGAAAGTTCAGGTTAACTTTCCTATATGTGAAGGGTACGTTCGTTCGTCCCTATAAGGAGGTCCAAAGGCGGAGGTGGTATGCCGGATGGAAGGTGGTCCGAGGAAGAAGGAG